>BRZM01002459.1:15675-49804 GCA_033238685.1 Lates japonicus | reverse complement strand
GCTCCTGCATCCGCCACTTGTAAATCTCAATTAAAGCATGAAGATGGTACACCAAAAAAAAAAAGAAAAAAAGAAAGAAAATCAGAAAAATAGATATATGATTGTTTAGTCTTTTGAGTGTGGAATGCTGCTTTTTTCTGTCAAATTGAAACCTTTTCAAATGGAGAGAAACTGTGTAGCCACGCTATAAGGGGGGACTAAAGGGGAAATGTATTGAGAAGTAGGTGTGAGTGGGCAGATGAGTTCACTGAAATGCCATCTGTCGGTGTGTGCATGTGTATACACTATGTGTGACTACGTGTGTGCGTTTATTTCGTCACTGTCTTCAGAGAGAAATTTTTTGGGGTGGTAGAGGGTGGGTGGTTTAAAAAAAAAAAACATTTGTAAGGATATGTTTCTGTTCTGGGTTTCTGTTCATTTATTTACTAGTAAAATATAATCCATAAACAAAAGACTTCAAGTATGAACCTAAGCATTAATGTCTGTCTATGGGAGTCTCATGTTTCTCCTTTTTTCCATCCATGGTCTGTCGTCTGTCTTCTGCCAATCTGTGTGTGTGTGTGTGTGTGTGTGTGTGTGTGTGTGTGTGTGTGTGTGTGTGTGTGTGTGTGTGTGTGTGTGTGTGTGTGTGTGTGGCGTTTCCCATACGTGTGTATGTGTTTGCACATGTGCCCATGTGCGAGCGTGACTTCCTCCTCCACATGCTGCGTTAGCCTCCATGGTGCAGGTGAGGTGTGTGTGTGTGCGTGCGTGCCCGCATTCATGCATGTGTGCGTGTAGTGGGGAATTGTGTGTTCATGTGTGTGTCAATGATCACATGCAACTATTGTTCCTCACCACCCCACCCAACTGCCCTCTACAAAAACCCTGGTGCTCTCAGCATCTGCCTTAAGAAGCAGGTGTGAAATCTCTCAAAGAACAAGACTACGGTCAGACCAGTTGTTTAAGCTACAGGTTTCAGCATCAGGGGAAACTCATGTTCATGTGTATATTTGTTTTTTGCACATTTTGTCCCTGCATACAACATGGCTGATAATGCCTTAAAACAGACACAAATGTACGACCTAGCAGAAGTATATGATATGTATGAGTGTATATGATATATCGACATGTATCACAAAGGTCATTCCTTTTCATTGTGACGGTCTCAGGCGTGGTGCTTTCATGCATTACACAATACACACACACAAACACACAGACAACACCGCGTCATAGCTCCATGAACATTGTCGTCGCCTGTCACCTTTCTCCTCAGAAAGGTCAGATGTCTGTCTGTTGAACAATTACTTAAAGGTGGACGTTTTGTGCACTTACTTTTTAAGAATTGGAGAATTTAGACACTGTCTTCTAAGGAAATCACTTCAAATGTGGGGGAAAAAACCCTTTGAAAATGAATTGTGGAGCAGCAATTTATATTTGCCAGTGATGTTAAAGGAATAAAACATTTGAAACCCTTGTTTACCTACCTATTACCTTGTCATTGTCTTTATTTGTGGTTCAAGACACAAAAGCATGAAATGCAGTTCTATTCTATTCTTTTACCAAGAAACCCAGCCCACCGGTTTCTCATACAATGAATAATCTTCATGTACAGGCTGAATAGACAGTAATGAGGAGCTTGTTGCACCACAGATGAAAGAAAGCCTCCATGGGGGCCTGATCCTCGCCAGCCATCCAGTGTGTTTCAGAGTAATCTGCTGGCCAAATCCCAGGTTTGTATGATCACAGCCATCTGACTGCAGCTCAATAACCAACACACACAAAGCCATGGAAAGAGAAGAAAGAGGGGGATGGGCATCTTGAAAAGCATCCTGCATCCCTTCTGGAGCTGTCTGACTGCTGAGGGGGAAGGGAGGAATAGGAAAAGATTTTCTTCTCTACCATAGGGAGCTCTTCAACTCCTTGTCAGCTTCAGTATTATTTCAATATATTCTGTGTCTCAGACTGGTTGTCATTTACGATGATTGAGCTCCAATACATGACACATAGAAATGCTTATATGTACCGAGTTTATTCTGGGTCTAGGACAAGTCTTCTCCACCACTTGCACCACCTAACACATCAGACTTAACATTTACGATCTAGTGTTTGATTCTAAAGCATGTATATATTAGGATAATATTGGTCTATGACTGTCCAAATAAATATCAGCCAGGCATCCCATGAGTTCACCATTTTGATATTTGGTACCCTCCACAATGGGTAATAGAAAAAATCTAAGGGGTTGTGAAACAATTATTGGGTGACATTACTTCCTCAAGAGTGGGGTGGTTGTACCAGCTGTCCATAAAGCCATTACTAGCTAGTTCTTCTTATCTAGTTTCAAACTGGTGATTGACTAAACTGGGTTTCACTATCAAAAGTTAAGAAATGTTTAGCCAGATAAGTCTTAAGTTATGTGAAAATTGGCTTTTAGAAAACATATTTCTATCTAAAAGAAAAATTTAAAAAACCCGACAACATACAAAATTTAGTTTCAGAGCAGCAAATGATATATTAAAACTTAACCAGTGGCCCTTTGTGTAGTGTGTATGTGTTACATTGTTTAATTTATCCAGAATTAGTATTCATTCAGTTGACAGAGTGGTCATGCTAACCTAGCTAACGTGAATAATAGTCTAAAATTACAGTTAGTTATTATTGTAATTCAAAATCCTAGCATCATTATTAAAAAAGCATTTTAATGGAGAGCCATGCTAGATGTGTTGACTAAATTCTTTATCACTTCTCTAACCCCTCACTTCAAACAGGTAATATATTGGCAAGCTAATGTTATCTTTGTCTGTAAACTCAGTTAGCTCAACAACTGTTCCAGCTGGCCATTATGAGTGTAACTATTTAGTAATCATTGCCTAAGAATTAGTTTGTGTATTGTAATACATTTTAATTCAGTGAGACATACATATCCACGCAGCAAATACTTAGCGCTACAACTAGCCCTAATTTGTACTTCCAAACAGTTTGTGCAACAGGCTCTAGACCATGAAAAATTACTAAAATAATTAGACATAAGGAACTGTTGGTAATGGGCTGCAGTTAGATCTTGCTTCATTTTAAAGAGTCGCAAGCCAAAAAGGCTGGGAATAACTGGTTAATCCAGGGGGGCATTAACCTAATTTAGTATACATTAATGAGATTAGAGTAAAATAATTACATACATGTCATTTCTTGGAATTTTTGTAAAAAAAAAAAAATTATTCAAGGACTTTATTTCCTGTTAAAAAGCTCCATATCTGTCCAAAGATATCATCACAGTTGAAAGAGAGAGAGAAAGACATCAATGAATGATAATGTGTTAACTTTTGTTGACAGCTGTGTGTTCTACCTGTAAAAGTATAGTTGTACAGTGTCAAGGTCATGAGAATGTGGTGGGGGAGGACACAGCAGGGTCATTGCTGTCAAGAGAGAGGCTCAGCACAATGGAGTGGTGTGCACACTCTGAACACTGGAATGGTTCATTGTTGTGGTGACCTGATGTCCTTTCCTGCAGACTTAAAGCCTTAAAGCCCACTATGACTTATATCTATCTATCTATCTATCTATCTATCTATCTCAGTGTCAGTGTTGGTGTAAGATAATCTTTCAGTCACATCCTACTGTAAAGCACTGTGCATAACAGCGTCCACCAAAAGACACACCTCACGTTTAATCTGCACATGAAACAGGAGACAGACACCGCAATGCAGCTTAGCCTGAGCCAAGCATAACACGCTCCAGCTGAGTGTATTGACATAACCTACCTGCTGGTGTGTGTATAAAATGTTATTGACAGAGTTGTGTAAGTAAGTGTGTTTGTTTGCGGGTGTGGGACAGGGTCACAGGCCTACTGACCCACCTCTCCACCTCCTCACTCGTCAGATTAGTCAAATCCAGCGGCTTATCCAGGCCCTGTACACCCATCTTACTTTGACCTTCGCCTCCCTGGACTGCCCTGACCAATCATACACAAACACACCCACAAACAGACACACACACATGCAAACTAGCATTTAAACATGCAGACAACTAATACAGGGAACACACCCACATGACACACACAACCAAGCATTACAATCAAACAACAAATGTTGTATGCCATGGAAACACACAACATCAGACCCTTAAGAACAACTGAGTAGCCATTCAATCACTTATAGGTCTCTAATAATGACTCCCTCCACCCCCCGGACTCTCCCTACCATCAAGACAGTTGTATGATGATGATTTAACCACAGTTAGATGTGGAATAGTATTTTATAGAAATGGCAATGACTGTTGTTGTTCTCTTCTTTTCCTTGAATACATGTTTCTTTTGAAATACTTGTAGAAAGTATCTTTATTGATTAGTTTGACCATTATTTACCTCGCAGATGCCTGGGTTTGTAGTTCATAGTACTTTCATGTCTGTGGAAAAGTACAGGTGTAATAACAACATTAATGGGACATAATGGAACTGAGCTATCATTAATAGTATAGTTCCACCTGTAAGTTACTGTATGACAAAATAAAATCTTGAAAAGGTCCATTATCTGTGCTGCATGGCTCTGGATCATCATATGACTGTGTCAGCAGTGTCCTGGGTCTAAATAAACCAAAACAGATTCCAGTCTTCTGGTTTTTAGTTAATGAATACAAAAGCCCTCTATGAGGTAGAAAAGGCCTAAAACTTGGGTATTGAAATGCTACATGCAATGATCCATAATTGTGCAATGAAATGTTGTAATATGTAGTACAAGCATATGCAAAAAGCGAATACAAATGTTAAGAAGTTGAAATAGAGTTAAGTTGAAATGAAGAATTTTAACTGAGACGATGCTTGATTGGACATGAAATTTGAACAACAAATGGGTGAAACACTGATGAGTCGGTTCTATTAATACTGTATTGCAAGCCTTACGGTCTTTTAAAAGCAGGTCCATGTTTTGGGGGTCTGATGGTGAGGAAGGAGACTCCTCTTCGGTCTCTTCCGCCACGCCATCGAACTCTAAACATGGACCTTGGCAACGTGGCAACCTGACAAAACGACTCGTGTTTCCTTTCGTTGTTCAATTCGTAATACCGTGTGTGAACTGCTGTTAACAACTCTGTTCAACTGTAACATTGTTCCATTTTGCATATGTATGTTACAACTGTTTCTGTGCTGATTATGGATAAATGCAATGTGGCTCTTTCCCTCGACTTTTATTCCACCAAAACCGAGATGAGATGTTGTCGTGAACGTTGCTGACGTCATGATCGAAACCATGCCTGATGACGCACTTTCAAGCATTTGGCTGTCATAACGGCAGGCGATGAACTGTTGCTGATATTGGCTCGATTCGTCATCGTCGTGCTCTGCTGTGATATGGTACTAACCTGACTTCAGGCTCATGGTGTGTGGTCAAAACGTAAGGCTGTGTAACTGGCTCGAAAGGAAGCACGTGATATGTGAAGAAGGGTAAAACTCGTGCCATTTTCGCAAAATGCTGTTCACATCTGACAATGATTAATCGTCGTCATGCAACTGTCTTGATGACGAAGAGGTCGAGAATGATCGTGTGGTGAACTATAGTGGTGAATGGCTGCTCGGTTGTTCTTAATTTTGGTGTTGTGTGTTCCATGAGCATACGGCATTTGTTTGATGCCGATAACGGTTGTGGTCCGGTATTGGTGTGTTCTAGTAGTTGACTCTGCGTGTTTAAATGCTGGTTTGCGGCAGTATTACGTGGTGTGTTGTGTGGGCGGTCGAGAGGTCAAAAGCTGTGCAGACGCAGATAACCGCGGATTGATCTGACAGTGATGGTGGTCGACAAACTGTGACCTGTCCCCGCCTGTTCCACCTCATGTTTATACACACCGCCGGCAGGCAGGCCATCAATACGCTCAACTGGGCGATCGTTGTGCTGGCTCGAACAGCTGCATTGCGGTGTCTGTCTCTGTTTTCATGCCCGGATTAGGCATTGAGGTGTGTCTTTTGGTTGGACGCTGTTGTGCGCAGTGCTTCCTGACAGGATGGCTGAAGATATCTTACGCAACACTGACGCTGAAGACAGATAGATGGATAATGAATATAGTCATGGTGAACGGGCTTTGAGTCTGCGGAAAGGACGTCAGATGCCATAACAATGAACCATTCCAGTGTTCAGTGTGCGCACCACTCCATTGATATTTCTCGCGACGTATTCTTGGTAATCTCCCACCGATCTCGGGCAACAGCTGCTGCTACAGGCGAACACACGGCTGTCGTGAATATGCGATATCATTCGTTGATATCTCTTTCTCTGCTCTTTCAGCTGTGATATTCTTCGGACGAATAATGAGCTTTCTTCCAGAAATAAAGTCGTAGTGTTACACACAAAATTCGAAGCATTGTCTTCATGTGTGTTGCTGTCGTGTGTGCTGGTGGGTGCCCCTGGTTAACCGGTTATTCCAGCCTTTTGACGCGTTAAAATGACGGGTCAACACGGCCGTACCAACGGTTGCTGTAACCTGTTATTTAGTAATTTTTCGTGGTCTGAAACTTGTTGCTGGCTTTCAGGCCACAGAGGCCAGGGCTGGTTGGCGCTGGTATTTGCGCGTGGATATGTGTCGCTGGTGCATGACCTGGCCTGGCAATTGGGCAATGATTACTAAATAGTTACACTCGCAATATTCGCTGGAACGATGACAACGGACTACGAACAAGCAGCCAGCAATACCTGTTGGTGATTAGTGATAAGGAGGTGGTCGCACATCTAACGTATTTCTCCATCAAATAACGCAGCTGTGCTGGATTTTGATTGCAACAATAACTGACGCGGTTGAACGTATTCGTTGACTGGGCCAACATGTTCTCTGTCGGCTGATGAACATCAATTCTGGATGAACAAGCAATGTAACATGCACGCCGCAAAGGGCCGCTGTTCGAGACACAATATGTCATTGCTGCGAAACAGGGCACGGCAATGTTGTCGGGACACAAATTTTCTTTGAGCAAATATGGGCACTAAGCCAGGCCACGCGGCAAGACTTATCAATGGCGTTGTAACGAGCAGTTGTCGCAGTTGGCGCAGACCAGAAGAACGGCTAATGACATGGTTTCGTAACCTGCCGCTCTTGAGAATAATGCCAGCCGTGTTCACGGCCTTAGTTTTCTGGCCCACCGTTGAGTACCAAATATCAAATATTGACTCGTGGGATGCCTGACGATATTGGATCGTTGATATTATCTGATATACATGCTTGAATCAGCTTGGATGTAATGTTAAGTCTGATGACAGGTGAGCACAATGACGGAGAACGTCTGAACCCGAAATAGCTCGACGCACGCCTGGCGCATTTCTGTGTCGTATTGAACTCAATCATCGCCAGTCTGGTGCAATCGGTAATACTGACTGACAGGTTGACTATGACGAAAGAAAATCTTTCTATTCCTCACTACCTCGGCAGTCAGACGGCTTCAAGCAGAATCTTTCAGAATAACATCCTCTTTCTTCTCTTTCCGTGGCTGTGTGGTGGTTGTTGAGGCTGCGGTCGGACTCTTCGTGATCATCAAACCTGGGACTGACCAACGGTACTCTGAAACACACTGGATAACGGCGAGATCGAACCCCGTGGGCTTTCTTTCATCTGTGGTGCAACGGCTTTCCTCGTGCTGTCTGTTCGCTGTGCATGGTCCATTCATTGACCGGTGAGCTAGTGTGCGTCGAATAGAACTGCATTTCATCTTTTAACCTGAAATGAAGACGGTGACACAAATGAGTGAGTAGCTAAAGGAATTCAATGTTTATTCACTGTCGCAGCAGCTAGAATGCTGCTCTGACCGACCTCGAATTTCCCCGTTAATGGAATTTCACTGGTGATAAGTGTCATTCTTAAAAATGGTCTGTATCACCTGTCGATGATCGGCGAACGGCTCGACCTTTCTGAGGAAGGTGACGAACGACGACAATGTTCATGGAATATGACGCGTGTTGTCTGTGTGTTTGTGTGTGTTGTATTGTGTAGTGCGTAGCTTTTCCGCCAGACCGTCTGTCGAAAAGATGACTTGTGTGTTACATGTCGATATCGCCTGCACTCATACATATCATGCTTCTCTTCAAGTCGTACATTGTCTGTTTAGGCATTGTCAACCATGTTGTTATGCGGGGACAAAATGTGCAAAAACAAATATACCTTGAACATGGTTCCCCTGATGCGAGAACCTGTGGCTTAAACAACTGGTCTGACCGTGGTCTTGTTCTTGAGGAGATTTCCACCTGCTTCTTGAGCGGATGCTGGGCACCAGGGTTTTGTAGAGAACGTTGGGTGAGATGATGAAGGACAATAGTTACGTATCACATGTTCTGATCCCACTACACCGCACACGTGAATGCGGGCACACTGCCGTGAACCGCACGCGTGACGGAGGTACGCTGCGCGGGCGCTGCTGTGAGGCGCCACACACACACACACACACACACACCTGGTCGGCGAAGACGACAGACCATGGATGGAAGGAGGCAGCAGAGACATGAACGAGGCGATATGCTGGGATAACATGAAGTCTTTGTCCAGTGGACTTTGCATTTGCTGACGACAAATGAACGAAGCCATTTCGAGCTGCTATCGCCCAAATGTTTTTAAACCACCCTCTGCCCAAAATTTTATATATGAGGCGGTGACGAAATGAGCGCGCACGCGGTCGCATGGTGTGTGCATTCTTTTACCTCGACGATCGCTGTTCGTATCTGCCCTCACTACTTCTCAACTCCCATTCACCAATCACTATAACGTCTTTGTTCAGCCCAAAATTCAATTGACTGGCGCAACATTCACATCAAAAATTAAACAATACTCTAACCCTACAATTTTCTTCTTTTTTCTTTTTTTGGTGTACCCATCTTCATGCTTTGGTGGGTTACAAGTGGCGGATGCGGGAGCGGGAGTTCTTTTGCGTCGTTGCTGCGGGGTTGAGGACATCTGCATACTATAGCTTCTATCCTCTCTGCCCGTGAGAGTTCTGGACCAAACAAGGGCTGGAAGTCACATGGGCAGGCAGCCATTTGTTTGGGTTCTAGGCACGAAGATGGGCGAACAGGCAGCGCAGCTTTGAGGTCGTCACCGCCCGCAACCTGGCCACTGGCTCTCACTTTTGCGCTTTTGGTGCATTTTAGAACCTTTGGTGATATCCTCTAGCAGATAACTGGCTAAGTGGTCAACTACAAAAAACTGTTCATTTCTGAACCTGTGTATTCTGGTGGTTACAAAAACACAGAGGCAAGTATTTCTAAATATTCTGTGGTTGACAAAACAATATAAACAAGCTGCACGGAAGGCTCTCAGTAAACTCACAGAGGCATGAGCTAATTGGTAATGTGGTCGTCTTTATGTGTTGTTATGTCTAACTCAAATGCGTTGACATGGAGATGCTGTGGTGTTACGTTAATTTTCGAGGCAACAAGCTGTCGGGCGAGGCTGTGGTTGTTACGGTGCTCTTCGGGCATGTGAACGCAGGCGTTCCTCGGTGTGTTCAGCTGTCAAGCCAACGCTGTTCAGGCGACTCTGCCGTGCGGGCTCGCTGGGCGGTGGCGGGAACGTCGCGCGGGCGCAACGCTCGGCTGCAGTGAGATGATGCTCCCGTGCTGGCTGCTTCTCGGCGAATGAATCGCTGCTTTGTGCCTGGTGAACGGGCGGTGGTGGTGTGCAAAAAATGTGCCAGCTGCCAATATGCCGGCGTTGACCTGGTGACGGTGTTTTGTCTTTCCAGGCCAGCAACCTGTCGTGCAACTCAGCATGTTGTCGCATTACGACTGAGCTGCTGTGGCTGCCACCGTCATCGAAAGGCGAAACATCAAACCACCCAAACCCTCCCCACTGGCCTTCACGATACTCGTGCTGCGCAGTTTTTTGTTATTTTATTTCTTTCTTCTGATTCTGAGTATTGTCTTGACAACCAACTTAATGAAAATGAAGTTGAACTCTAACAGGCTGTCAGCCCATATGCAAAACGTGATCTTCATATAGAGTTGTTGTGTTGATGCCCGAGCTTCAAAGGCGAAAAGGCACATGGGTGAATTCGGTGTCTCCCCAGAGGTGGGGCTCTGCAAAGCATGCAGGTTTCCCTCATCCTCTCTGTTGTCTCTGCGTCAAATGATGCGCCGGCGCCTACTCTATAAAGCACCTGTCCTGGCCAGACATCACTCGCATCTCACTTTCTCTCTCTCACACACACCCACCCTCCACACCTCCCAGACTCACCCCCTCTGTCTCTCTCTGCACAGATCAGTGGGACCGGACTTCCCACCGAGGTAAAACGCAGGTTACTCCAGCGAAGTTACAGCAGCAGCTCCTATCGGAAGATCTTCGGAGATACCCCCAGTCCAACCGCGTGGGTCTGGTAAGCAGCAACAGCCGTCAGCTGCATTCTGCAGAGATACCGCAGCAGCCACCACCTATGGTTCCCCTTCCATGATGTCCTCCGCCACCTTCCGCAGGACAGCGGCGCCGGCCGCGTCTTCTCCTCCAACCGAGGTCCGTGGACTGACCCAGTCCACCGCGGTCACCAACGAGCTCAGATCATCCGCACCAACGAGAAGGAGCGGCTGCAGAGACCTCAACGACCGCTTCGTGTCCTTCATTGAAAGTGCATAACTTGGAGCAACAGAACAAAGTCCTGGGCGGAGGTCACGCTGCTGCGCGCGGCGCAACAGCGACCTCGCGCCCTGCACGAAGCTGTACGGGCAAAGAGATCCGCGAGTTGCGGGCGCGCGTGGAAAACTGACGCACGGAAAGAGCCAGATACCCTGGATTGCGTGCAGATGAACGAGACGCTGGAGCGTGAGGAGAAAGCTGGAGGAGGAGACCAGGCTGCGCGAGAGCAGAGAATACCCTGAAGGGCACCGGAAGGACGTGGACGGCCGCGACCCTGGCGCGCCTGGGCCTGGAGAAGAAGTTGAGTCACTGCTGGACCCGAGATCGCCTTCCCTCAGGAAGATCCACCAGGGAGGGCTGCAGGAGCTGCAGGCGTCTCTGCGAGCCACACAGGTGGCCACCGGGTTCCATAGTCTGACACTTGCCAGATTATCAACCACTGGTTTCAGTGTCTCAGTGATATTCTTAAATCCTCATGGCGCTGTATTATAGGAAAAACTTGATTATAGGTTATTCCTATGTTTCCTAATGGCTTCCATATAGCATGGCGATAATGCTGTAAATAGTGTAACATGATCACCAGATAAAATGATTTGTTACAAACTACCTAGGTTATTACCCTGGTAATAATGCAGGTCCACAACGACTGTTTATATGGGCTACTGTGTAGGTAGTAGGTGGGTTCAGTGAGCTGCTACAACAGTACTGTCAGAGAGTTTTCTCTATGTCCGACATGCCTCCGCTTCCGCGACTGAACGCCGCACTCGATAATTAATGGCACTGCAGTTCCGTTTCAGCACCGCGCGCTGTCCCTCCCCTCCTCCTCCTCTCAGAAATCAGGGGTCTCGAGCGCCCCTGCAAGTCCCGCACATCCCTCACGCCCGTGCAAACTTAAGATGGAGTTGTCTCAGGCATTACATGTTGGGGTTGAGCGAGTGCTGTCGCTTCTCCCCGCTAATAGGCACAGGTCTTCGCATGGACAAGTACGTGCAAAACTGAATTCTCTGTGAGAGTATTATGTAAGTATCATAACACATGGGTACTTCTTCAAATACAAATACGCGTGGTGAAACAAGATCATTTAAACCCTAAGGTGACATATTGTGAGCTGAGTTCAGGCATTATGTGGCTTATAGTGTGTAATAATGGTGATGTTTTCATTAAAGGAGTTGAGGTGAGGAGGGGTGCAGTGGGGGTGGGAGGTGCGGAGAAATAGCACATAATCCAAAGGGTGTGGTCGTCCCACAGGGGCAGGTGGGACATACCCTGAGGAAGGAGCATTGCAGTTTTTAATAGTTTTAGTGTGGGCTACATTTCAAGCTAAACTATTTCAACGAAAATATTAGTACAGTGGAAGCCTCTCTGATCTGACCAAAAAGTTTTGGTCTGACTTGCCCTGAGTGTACATGGAGTTGTTTCATTAATGAGATCATTAATAACAGGACTCCTGTTCAAATATAAAAGCTCTTGGAGTTACTCAGACTTTATATGGGCGGTTAACGGTAATAGAGCTTGTTGTATAGCAGCAAATGAAAAAAAAAAACTCTGTGAGTGATAAGGCAGCAGGCAGCTTTCGCTGCAACTTTGAGGGCGCGAAATCAATTCATTGAATGTGCGGTAGTATTAAGTAGAGTGATGCGTTTGAGTGATGGTTGCTCGGTAGATTTCTCCGGGGTTTCTCGTCTTCCTGCAGGAATATAACTGCCATGTAAGCTACTGACAGCACAGCTTTCTCCGGCGGCGAGACAGGCCTGAGTCAGCGATCGATTAATCAGTCCTGCGGCATTCCCACCTCACTAGATTGCAAACTCAGCTCATCAACACACTGCTCACCTTTACATGTATATGTCACCAGAGCACCTCAACCAGAAATTCAAGGAATGTTCTGGTCATCCAGCTACTCTGCTTCTCTGACTCATCCTGCACATTACTTTAAGACATCAACTTTCCACCCCCGCCCTGTTATCAAATTATATTGTTGAATGATTAGAAAAGTACAATTTAGTCTAAGTAAAGGCATGTAATTAAGTCAAACAGAATACAAGTAGTGAAACTACAACAACAAAAACACATATAGCCACACATTTAAACAGAATCAGTTTCATATCTTGCTGCATTTTCACCGGATATAATATATAAACCTATAATGAGACTTGGTATCCCTCGTTCCCTCTCCTGTGTTCAGGTGTCAGTGGAGATGGACATGAGCAAGCAGACCTGGCTGCAGCCCTGAAGGATATCCGGGCTCAATCACGAGAACCTGTCAGCCAGGAACCAGGTCAGGCAGAGGTGGTACCGCTCAAGTTAGTCGATGTGACGGGCGGCTGCCCGCAACCAGGATGCCATCAAGCACTCAGGAGGCTGAGTGAGTACCGCGGGCAGGTGCGGGCCGCGCCCTCGGTCGAGACCCTCAGAGGCCCTGGCGAAGACCCCTGGAGAGCAGATTGCTGAGATGGAGGATCGCCATAACAATGAAATTGGAGAGAGATGCAGGTATGTAAAGTGTGGATGTGATATATTTAACCTTTCTCTAAATGGGTGAGCCCAACTGAGGTTGGAAACCTCATTTGCAAAGGGACTTCAATCAAGACAACAGAATAAAATATTACTGACAAAAACCGACAAAAAATCAGACAACAGATGAATATTCAAACCAGGTAGAATACAAGCCTGATAAGGCAAATCCACAGAGACAGTTAGAGGTCAATGCCAAGTTACACAAGTCTGACTTTGGCCAGAACATCACATTCATCAGCTGAACTCTAAGGAGGACTCTGCACAGTGGACACTGATGAGAAGACAGGGATATCTAATTATAGCGTATCTTTTAGAAATCACTCTCATATTAAAAATAGTGCAGCCCTTCTTCAATGTGACAAAATGTGGCAAATCTTTCTTAGATGTTTAGCATAAATCCGTTTTCGATCTATCTCTATTTGCAAAAATAATATTTCATATCCAGACCGTTCTGCTATACAACTGTGACTGTATGTGCTGCTATCTCATGCAGTGATATTCCTCTCAAAGTCAAATAAAAACATTTAGTAACCAAACACTTAATACATCTCTGTGTCTTCAGTGTCATCAAATAAGACTGAAATTTGTTGAGTTCACATGATAATTATTATAATATTTGACCACTGTTATAATGGATGTAATATCATAGGAAAACACAAACTATTCAAATTCTCTCAAGTTTTCAATGATATGAGACTTAATAGATAAAACAAAATGAATGTATTTAATAAGAAATGGCCTGACACTTTAAAAATGATAATCAGATATGATAATGACAACTTACTACATTACACATGGATTGACATGATTTCATTAAATATAGTGTTGTAGACTGTTGAGTGTTATAGTGTGGAGTGTGCATATAAAATGAATAACCATTAAGTGATTGTGAAGTAATGTGATTCTGTATGTATGTCTCTGTGTGTAGGACACCATCCAGCAGCTGGAGGCTGCACTGCGCAGCACCAAGGGAGAAATGTCCCGTCACCTGCGTGAGTACCAGGACCTGCTGAACGTCAAGATGGCTCTGGACATTGAGATCGCTGCCTACAGGTCAGCTACGTTACAGAGAAACACAGCAGTAACCAGTTTGGCAGACTGAACTAACCTAAAAGTGATAAATAATAAGTTATGTATGATGAATGATGAATACTGAAAGAGTAATGGTTATTCTTTTATTTTGCATCTTGTTTTTCTCAGCAGTGAAGCAATCAGCTGGAAAGTTTTGAGTTAATATTTTATTTATGCACATCTTGGAGAATGCAGTCAACATTACAATGAGCTTCACTTCCACTCCAGCATTTATTTCAAGTCTTTTTGAAACTAAACCCTTATGGGGAGTGCAGTGACCTAGTTTTCAAGACACATGACATGTGACAGCAATGTCACCAGTTTGATTCTGTCCAGGGATCTTTGTTTCATATCATGTAATTCTCTCACGCCACACAGTTCCTGACCATATTTACAGTCCAATAAAAGCGTTTCCCCGCTGTAAAAAGACAGATGAAAGTCACTGATACATGTGAAATCTTATAATAATATACAGTAGCTCAGCAACAGTGATGATGTTCAGGGCAAAGATACCAAAACAGACAGCAGAGGTGCTGCCACTGATATCCCAGTGACGTTCAATCCCTAAGGAGAGATACACTCAGATAATAATAGAGACGAAACCAGACTAGAAGGTCATCATCTCTTGTCCCGTGTGTGTGTCTCTCTGTCTGTACAGGAAGCTGCTGGAAGGCGAGGAGTGCCGCCTCAGCTCTGTTGGTGGAGCTGTGGTCCAGTCGGGCTACCCTGGCTTCTCCTACATGTCAGCCCGAACCTACACCCTGGGAGCCTACAGGAAGTCCGGCGCCAAGCCTGAGGAGGAGGAAGAGGAGGCTGAGGAGGAGGAGAAGGAGGAGGAGGAGGAGGAGGGAGAGGAGGGAGAGGAGGGAGAGGAGGAGGCCGAGGAGGGAGAAGAGGAGGAGGAGAGGAGGGAGAGGAGGAAGGTGAGGAGGAGGAAGAGGAGGAGGAGGAGGAGAAGGAGAAGCCAAAGGAGAAAGACGAGAAGGAGAAGAAGAAGGAGAGCCCCACCGGCAAGAACAGCAAGAGCTAAACTGCTTGTATCGTTATCTTCATCATCGTCATCATCATCATCATCATCATCACCAGTAACACATTCCACATCCAAACAATCACTTGTATGGATCTGGTTACTGTTCACATCATCTTTGTCACACAGATATACACACACACACACAAAGACACACAAAACTCTGCACACTCCAAATGCCTCACACCTGTGTTTCTCTGTCTCTGTTTGCTCAGAAGTGATTAGCTCAAACATTATTAGACCAAGAAGGAGGGAAGGCAGAATAGATGTATTATGATGACAGATGAGTTTAAATCATTCACACACTCTGCAGAGGTCATCATGATTTTACATAACATGCACAAGTGCAGAGAGACGCACAGAAAGTGAGCATGATGCCGCAAAGTTTCATAGGTTTGAAACTGAATGATTTGTCCTCATGTGAGCAACAGTAAATGTGCCATTCATGATCAATATTCAAAATTAGAGCAATCAATAACCTTGAAAGTAACAATTTTGTCAGCACACAGACTTTAAGATAAATGCACAGATCTCAGAGCATGAGAAACAGCCAGTCCAACTTTTACGGTGCTATTTGATTTTTACATATAAAAGTTGGGGAGTTCTGTGAGTAAAGATTTTATCTCAGAACAAAGCTCTGCCAGCTCATTCCTGAACGTCGGCTCGTCACACAGGGGAAGTTTAACGGAACAAAAAGCTTCTATTTGAAGTGTAAGTCAAACCCCATGTTTCACACAGCAGGTGAATGCTTTTCACTCCCCTCTTTCATCCACTCCTCTCCACTTAGTTCTACATCTCATCCCACCATGACAAAATGAAATGTACCACTGACCATTCAAGCCCTTTTCCATTGTCTTTTATTCACTGCAGCACGGCAATAATGGCAACTCGGAGCTCAGAAAAACTGTATATATGGATGTGTCGGGGGGTGGGTGGGCAGTATTTTCAGTCGCAGGGAAGGAGGAGTGCTGCAGCTTCTCCACAATGAAGTGCATCTTTGGGAATGAAAAGTATAGAGTTTAAATTGCTGCTATATATATATTTTTTGGGAATATGAATTATCCCCCCTTTGATTGATTCATTTGTCAAGGAATTTATCAGCCATCTCACCTGTAGAGTTGAATATTTATAATTAAGTCCTCCTCCTTACGTTCTTTCCCTTCACCTTTAGAGAAAAACGTTCTTTTTTATTTCTCCTCACATAAACGTGGTGGTGCTTTTGTTTAATTTAGCTGGAAATAGGAGATGAGGTGAAGGTGAGCGTGGCTGCCGGTGTCAGGCAGCTGCTGATGATACTGACAGCCCTCAGCTCAGACAGCAAGTGGCAGGTGGGGCAGATACTGCTGGGGGTCATGGGTACATGGTACAGAGTCACATATAAGGGCTATTTTCACCATAACTCCTTCTATCACTTTGCCCTGAACTGGTTTGCATCACTGTTTATCATTTCACACCCCTTTGCTTTTCTTTTTGTCGACAAATGAATCAACCAACAGGCATGAATGCATGGCCTGACTCTTGGAGCTTGAATATCTACTGGATGGGATAGATTTTTGCTTGTTGTTGTGTGATCAATAATAATAATAAAAAAAACTTGCCTTAACCATGACTGAAAGTTAAAATAAAACATGTTTTCACCTGCATCTCACTTGTTTGTGGGGAGGCTGAGGAGTGCTGACATTTTCCAGACCGTTCTGCTATACAACTGTGACTGCATGTGCTGCTATCTCATGCAGTGATATTCTCCTCAAAGCCAAATAAAAACATTTAGTAACCAAACACTTAATACATCTCTGTGTCTTCAGTGTCATCAAATAAGACTGAAATTTGTTGTGTTAACATGATAATTATTATAATATTTGACCACTGTTATAATGGATGTAATATCATAGGAAAACACAAACTATTCAAATTCTCTCAAGTTTTCAATGATATGAGACTTAATAGATAAAACAAAATGAATGTATTTAATAAGAAATGGCCTGACACTTTAAAAATGATAATCAGATATGATAATGACAACTTACTACATTACACATGGATTTACATTGATTTCATTAAATATAGTGTTGTAGACTGTTGAGTGTAATAGTGTGGAGTGTGTATATAAAATGAATAACCATGTGTGAAGTGTATAGAGTGTGAAGAGTATATAGGAATGGAATCTATTTGTATTCAGTGTTGTATCCAAATGCTGACAAAACAATGTAGTTTAAGCAGTTGCTGAAAAAGAATATGATGTTGATCTTTACAGAGAAAAGATGAATGACATGATAATTAAGTCCCCAAGGAAACAACATATTAATGCCGGCATTGATTCACGGTGTGACATCTTCCTTCACATCTTCCTATATTTATATACGTTCATACATGAAACTGATTACTACTGATAAACAAAAACATCCATCCATTTTTTGAAGTCACATATTTGTGCACAAGGGCAGCCTATCCCAGCATGCTTTTGGGTGAGAGGCATTAACTGCAGGGCCATCATCACCATAGACAAACACAGTTTTGCATTCTGGAAATTTAAAGCTTTCAGTTCAGCTATTTTCATCATATGCACATCATCTCTTACTATTCAACTCAAAAGTTCCTATCTCATTCACTTCAGCTGATCCCAACTGCATAAAGCACCTACACTTTTACTTCCAATGCTCACACTTCATCATTTCTATCTACATCACTTAACCTTAATGACACTGCAGCTGCGTTCAGTGATGACATTGTGTCTGATTGTTACGTTGCCTTCGACACAATCACTTCAGCTGGAACCTCAGTTTATTTCAGTGTGTGCATTTTCACTGACACTGTCAGTTGCTTCCATTGCTCGCTCTTTAACTGATGAACTGCTTTCACCGTTTAAGCCTCAGCTGACTCTTATGTGCACATACACTTGAACTGACACTTAAACTCTTTCAAGTGCTTCAGCTGTTTAGTTTCCACGTGTTATTGTGAGTTTACACATCAGTGATGCCCTTCAGTGCATCAAGACACGATTGTACCATCTATATGCGTCTGAGGCTGAGACTTCATTCATCTTTATGTGGAGAGAGGCAAGACACATCCACTTACAATCACTTCCAGTCGTATACTGACCTGCCTCCTTTGCTTCCCACAGAGTTCAAATCAATTAGACTTGAACATTTAAAATCATGAGGCTCTCCAGTGTCCAGGCAGTTTGAGAGAGGAAGTGGATCTGAATTCTCATTGTTTGTTTTTTAAGTATTAAGTGACTTAAGCAATTCAACAGTAAAGTGTTTGATATAAAGCTACTTAATTCACCATTTTATGCAGTGCTGTTAGCCCGCTACCCATGCTAGCTCCCACAGTTTATATATAAACAACCTTCCTCACACCATTTGGCCACACACCTCACACACCACTTGAATGAATTTTAATGAATCTTGGTCTGACTGTAGATTAGCTCCAGGGCTGTGGCTGAATCGTCAAAATAAATCCTTGACCTTAATGGAAAACATCATGAGGTCAAGGAAAGATGTGTGGCAGAATTCATCAGGATTCTGACTGCACTTACACCAGGCTATGTATTCATGCAACGGAAGATGTTACTGATGTGGGTTGCTTTAAATGTTATCATCGCAAGGAACTGTGGGACGACTTTATCTCCTTTCCTTTCTTAAAGGACGGTCCAGTGCTAAAGGAGATGAGAAAGGACACTCCTTTCCTTAGCATTTAGAGAATGTGACCAACTCTTATCATGGCTGCCACTTACAGTATATACTACCAGGTCAGTAGGGTCCCTCCTAAGCAAAAAACACAGCCTTATGCTGCCATAGTGGGTGCAGCTGAGACACCACTGGTAGCGATGGAACCTGCTTGTAACCTGGAACCTGGGGCTTAAAACACTGCTGGGGCGGAGCCCAGTGCATCCCAGTGGGCAGAGTTGCACAGCCACTCAGGATGATACATGCTGCCTTGAGGAGGAGCTGGAAATGCTGCTGAGGTTCAGGCCTTATGCTTCCACAAGGAGCAGCTTTGTGTGGAGCCTGCAGTGGCTGCAGAAAATTTTATGACTTACAATTACAGACTTGCACTTACAGTGCTCTTCTTACTGTGACATTTCAAAAAGGTGCCTGTGTAAAAGACCTACTGACGTTCCAGTTACATGCCTTGCTCACAGGAACTTTGACAGCATTTGTCGCTCTCACCCCCCACAAAACTAATACAAACTGTGTTCTTTCAGTCACATGCCTGCATTCCTCCTCAGCCTTGAGGCTGCAGTCGATACCTTTGTCATTAATGGGTGGAGCTGCATAATGTCTGCTGGGTGTTACTATCGGCTCATCTCATCCCCTGCCTGCCTGCACCTAGAGGTGAAGGATAGGGCCGGCTAAGATGGATGACAGTTGCCAACGCTGGCCCACCAGCACAGCTGTCACCAGCAAGAACTTCATCACCGCCTGAGACTGCTTGTTTCCTTTCTCACAGACTATAGCCTTGTGTGAGTGTGTGTGTGTGTGTGTGTGTGTGTGTGTGTGTGTGTGTGTGCGGCAGGGAGAATCAGGACAGAACATTATCAGAACTAACAGAGAATCAATAAAAGTGTCAGAAAAGCAGGAGGAAAAGTAGGAAGGACGAATGTTTTTGACTATAATAGGAGATGGAAAGGATCACACGTGAGTTGCAGGGGAAAAAACGCAACGCGATACAGCACAGTGAAGGACAAGAGCTGCAAAATCTTCTCTGAATGTGCTTGGGACAATCTATAAGATGTTGGATACTATTTGAGACAGATCACTACAATACTGCGGTAGAGATAGTGATACATGGATCTGTGTAGTGAGTTTAACTGCACATCTGCATCTTTTAGTATATGTCTTGTCTTTCACACAGGATTGATACCATTCTCATAGTTATCTGTTAAATATGAAGCTACAGCCAGCAGCTGCTTAGCTTAGCATAAACTATCCTGAGGTGACAAAATCCAGGAAAATACACACAGTATTGTTTTTACACTTTGTACCAATCAAACAAACAAGATACAAGGTGTTCATTAGTGAACTTTAGAGGTGCTGCTGGTGGGCAGATTTTGTTACCTCCGGACACCTCCCAGTTCTCAGCAAGACAGCGAACAAGCTTACTTCCTTCAGATGATGCATCATTCAAATTAAAGACTGTGCTTCACACAACTTTGTCCATGATTGTAAATCAATATAATTAAAGAGTAACATAACTTAACTCCCTGAAAATCCTGTTTTTGTAGACCTACACTACTTTAACTTCTCACCTTGCTGTAGTGATGGACAGATGTACTCCGGGTCCCCATGACATCACAGGTAGGTGTGGTTACAGGTGCTACAGATCATACTTCTGACCACACCCATCACTGCTGGGCAGCCTGATGTTAAGTTATTCCTCCACCCCCACCCCCCTGTCTCTGCATGCTGGACAGTATGACTGATGTTCTGTCTTTCCTCAGTGACACAAGGAGAGTTATGACTCGGCATGGACCTCTGTGGTGCGGTGTCAGACAGGGAGTGTGTCAGAGGGCAGATTTATTGAAAATTCAAGAGTCCGATCAATCCCACAGCTCTGCAGGCCTGTGGCCCGCCGCTGGCCGGACTGTGAAATTGTCCTTGATTTGGCCAGGCTGCTGCTGTGTGCGTGCTGAGCTCTGCTGTCAGCAGATTCTGTTGTTGTGGAGGTGCATACATAATTGAACCGCTCTCCTCCTCCTCCACTACCCTCCTGAGACCCTTTGAGATAAAGCAATAAATACTCAACCTCAGCAATTTAACAATCCCTCCCTGTTCCTGTTGCTGGGAGTCCACAAGCATATAATTACATTTCCACTTTTAAGTGAGTTAAACACAGAGATACTGGCAAACACACTCATCTGTGACCTTGTCATTGCAAGCGCTGACATCCTGAGTGGACACTTGGCTGGTGCAGTGGTTCTGAGGGTTTCACAAGTGAAATTGTATATATTGTATAGCATAATAATAATATAATAATAGCTTTCCGTTTGCACAAACTAGGAGTGGATGTTTTACAAAGCTTGTGGTGAAAGTTAGGAGACCAGTTGACAAAGCTGCTCTCTGTCAGCTCTATATTAGTCTCCAGCTCAGTCTTCAGTTCAGGGATCTTTTTTTCATTCATTGTTTCTCTGTCTTGTCCTTCTCCTCTCTGTCTCCTTTCATCCTTCTGTCTCTTTCTGTGTGTCTCTCTCCCTCTCTCTCCCTGCAAGTCCTTTGCTATATATAGACTTCTGCATTGCAGATGTCCCAGAGCCCTGCAGTTCTCGAGGAGCTGCTGAGGAGCCCCAGCCAAAATTTTGGCTGCCTGACACACACACACAGAGCTGAGGCGAACAGAAACAACAGACTGTGCACCACAGGATGGGACAGTTAGAGTGTGACAGGACTTCATACAGTAGCATCGTACATGTGCAGTGTGCTGTGCAGCATGACTGAGCAACGTCCACAGCATCACACTGCAGCAAGGATGAAGTGCCCCCCGCAGAACAGAGTCAAAACCACTGCAGTCATAATCTTTGGGTGGGTGGGTACGTGAGTGAGTGGTAGAGAATTCTTGTTGTCATGCTGTTCTTATATTCTTGTTTGTTTTTTTTACACTGCAGGGTTATGGTTCAACTTTTTACAAGGCTCAAATGTTTTAAACTTCAAGGACTGACAGTGAACGATCACACCTTCAAAGACAGCAGTAATCACACTGTTTTTGATTCCAAAAAACATTTGTTCCTTGTGTGATTCATAAAAAGTAAAAATTGATCATTTGGATGTAAGTTGGTGACAAATATTTAAATGGTTGTTCAATAAAATACAAATAAAACTGTATAATAAATGTACCCTCACCAAATACTTTTAAAACAGCAACAGATTAAATGATTTGAAGATCATTTCTGGAGGCTTGGCCTAATTATAGCAAAGCCAGTTACTGAAGAACACAATATCTGTAGAATATCTGTAAAAAAATATATAGAAATCTATAAAAAACTAATGTCAAAACCAACAAAAAATCTTTCTTGTTCTACAACAGCAGGCAAATTACAATGACAACATAAGAAAAATGGAGGTTAAAAAAGTCTGTCAAGTGCACTGACAAGTAATATTCATAATGAATAGTCACATCAACTTGCCACTAAAGCTAGAAAATTAAATGTAAAAATTTTTCTGTGTATCTGCTTGGTTTTTAAGGCAAGTTTATTTGTACAGCAACAACTCAGTTCAAAGAATGTATATAAGACATGAAGTGCATTAATACAAGAATACATAAAAAGACATAAACAGTACTTAAAAGGATTAAACCAAATTAGGAGATAAGATAAAGTTAGACATGCATCAAGGTGCGACACAGATGAAGTAAGGGAACAGAAGCAGAGAACACTGACAGCTTCAGTTACTCTGTTTAGTTTGTTTTTAACATCACCTGCAGAGGTTCATTTTATCTTTTCTCCCTGCTGATGCAAAAAAAAAATGGTGAGTCATAATTCATTTTGCACCAGGTGTGCTCATTACAAATGTAGCAACATAATTTGGAAAAATTCAGCAAAAATCAGACACAGTCATTTAAAATTTAAAAAAAAAAAAAAACTAGTCTACGTAACCTAATGATTAGTCTGTCAGATTTAGTAGATTGCTCTCTGGGTGATGTATATGCATATGTACACTGCATCACAATGATGATCCTAAACAAACTTGTTCTGTTTCACGGTCCTGTTAACACCATTCATCACTGACTACAGAGAACGTGAACAGTCTACAGTACAGTGTCAGATCCTATTGAACTGTTGTATTTGGGCTGCAATGCTCACCTTCTTTTCACTACTGCTGCAACAGTGGTAGGCCATTAAGTATTTATAACTGCTGGCTTCTGTCAGGCCACAGAGCTGACACACACACACACACACACACACACACACACACACACACACACACACACACACACACACACACACACACACAACAATTAAGTGAGCTTTTGCCCACTTGGTGTTAAAGGTGCAAATTGCAGATAATTTTAAAACATGAGACTACCACCATCAAGCCCTCTAGTCTTCATGGATACTTGACTGACATTAGCCTCCATTAAACTGATAATGTAACACTTTTTAAATGAGAAGCACACATACAATATTTTAAACTTCTGAATTCTCCATCCATGAAGAGGAGGGAGCATTTCTGTTGTTTTTAAAAAGCATAACTTGTGGTGCAGTTTGTGAGATTATTGGAAAAGGGTTATACACTTACTGAATACACTCTACACTCTACTACTGACAGAGTGTATTCAGTAAGTACTCTTCACTGATTGATGTATAGCATAATGTATGAAAACGCGTGTGTATATGGAGCAGTAGTAAAATGTAACTTTCAAAGGACCTCTGTGACCAAGAATTTTTTGTGACAAGAACAGAGTCTGACTGAGAGCCTGAACATCACCGCCACAGTAATGCAAATTATAATGACTGAGTTAATGACGTTATTCATATCATATTTCAGAACATAAATTAAATAGGCTACACGTAGTTATATGATGATGATAATCTACAATTCCACAATATTTGTCGTGAGTATAGCACACACCTCCTGTGACATCAGAGTGCTCCGATAGCAATGTCAAGTTAGCCAGAATACAACTAAATATTAGACAAGTATACCTTAAAAATAAAAGCACACACTTGCCACTTGCAAACTAGCCCAGCTATGAGTACACGATAACATTATTTGTGTGTCAGTGTTTTTGAAAACGCTAAAACAAAGAAACAGAAAACAGGTATTTATAGACAAAGATGAAAATCCAGGCTTCACTATCTAGATTGTTTGATGGAAAGGCTTTTGTGTTGAAAATTTGATGTAACCGATTTAACCTATCTTCTCTGTGAGGGCACAGCAGATTGTAAAAGACAATATATACAACAGACCTCCATCACTCCCTGCCCTGTCATTTCTTTTTGACTTTTTGACTTGACTTGACTTTGAGTTTTGAACAGTTCAGTTCTGATCAGGTTAAAAACTATGGACTTTTTCGCCACCTCTGTCGAGGTATATGTGCCTCTGCTGCTCATCCAAATAGTTAAGTTCAGTAGTAGTGCAGCTGCAATTGCACAGCTGGAACATGAACATGCAGCAAAGTAGATTTCCAAATTTAGATTCAAATGGGGAAATAAAATCATAAAATTTCTCATGTCAGTCTCGGTAATCAGTTTGAAATCTGTAACTGTTTACATCCTAAGACTTCCATGACATGAAAACTTCTCTTTTCATTTTGTGGTCAATTGTATTATTATTATTATTATTATTATTATTACTATTGTTGTTGTTGTTGTTGTTGTTTACATTTGTATGAGATAAATACAAATCCCCAGTTTCCCCCAGCAGTGTATGTTACTAATTTCACCCATTGTTGTTTTAAAAATAAAGCTGAGGTGACTCTACCTGTGTATGATGATGTTCTATTTCGGTCAAAATTAACTTTACATGCAGCCATCTTTACAGTGTTAACTACTGGGACACAGATTTAAAAATGTAATCAATATAAAGTTCATTAGTACGTGGACTTTATTTTGAAAACCGGAAATAGTCGTTATCTTTTATTTCAGGTTAAGCGACACAGCTTGGGTTCATCGACTGAGTGTTGCTGTGCAAAATCTAACGAGAATCTTAGCAGAAGATCTGTCAGTTCATAAGATAAGTTTGTGTGTCGGAGCCACAGGACCTTCGCTGTTGTCGTTAGGCTACGATCTGCTAAGATGACAGAGCTGAGGCACCGTGGAGCCAGAGACACCGACCCAGCGTTACAACAGCAGCCGTCAGAGGACAAGGTAGCGTTAGCCAGGGCTCAGTCCTGCCATTTGGAAGCGAATGCTAACGCTAGTTAGCCAACCAGCTATTCTAATGCACTGTTATTGGCTAGTGTAACGTTAGCTAGAGAAAAAGAAATGTCAGAATCAAATAAGACCAGGGTCAATCGCGTGTTTTCTTTAGGCATGGTCGCTTACTTAGCTGAATAATATAGTTATAACTTAAGAACTGTTAGAACCACCGAGGCGCGCTATACAAATCATCCGCCAAACTACTGAAATTTTAGACTTGATTGGTCGATGCTATTTACGGTCTTCCTGGGTGTGCTTTCGTCCTGAAAACACCAGGCAAACCAAATGCAAAAGTTGAAATTGTACTACATTTAGCCCTGCTATTTTTTACAGGTATATGCCGACGTACAGAATGGCACTTCGTTTATACGAAAGAGTCGTAAGCTATATTTGAATCTGCTTCTTAATTTGCTGCCAAGTAAAGCAACAGTAAATTGTGAAGTATTTGACTGATGATTGGTAAGATGTTTGCAGCTAGCCACACACGGTACCACATCAGGGCTACATAAGCGTCTAAAAAGCCTCAAGCTATTCGCGATAGCTATTCGGTGATAGCTAAAGTCAACTGTTGGAATTTGTTTACCGTAGAACTGCTAAACAGACAAGGTTCCTGCCACTGTAACAACATTAACTTCGCTGGTCCGACTGCTACAGTAATAACAACCGCCCCAGGCATACCGCTGTCTAGCAGTGTGTTATAATTAACCTCGCGTTATATTGAAACGGGGGGAGATAAATGCATTATCTGTGTTGTGCCAACATGGATATCGAAGGTGTTTACCAGAGAATAGTCGGAGCCAGGAAAGGGGCGTGGCGATGGTGTGATGGATGTGGTGATCTATCTAGGACGAGAGGACATAATTACAGACAATTGGAGAACAGCTAAGCAGATGGGAAAGTAGTCGAGACATTAGTCACATCCTGACAATAAACCGCACCGCGCGTGTTAGAGAAATGGTCAATTATAGTGGAACTAACCTCGGTGCTTTTTCTTAATGTGCCGCTTTCATATCATTTCTCATGGTCATAATGTGTTTCAGGATAGTGGAATACATAGTTACTTAATGAAGCTGTTTTCCCGGTACTAATATGGAGTGGTTGTCAGGTTATATAATCAGTTAATTACAGTGTCCTATAAGTGTCCTATAAGTTTAGGGGAAATAGTTCAGGGAAATAGCAAAATTTTGTGGTTGCTTGGGTTGAGCGGGTTCTGAACAATTTTTTACAGATTCATTCACAAGATAAAATTTATTATTACTTGGGACATTTTAGTTGTTTGTATTGGAGTCACCTTCCAGTGACATAGTGATCATACTAAGAGAAAGTAAAGGTGGAAAAAAAAATAGGTGATCGTTGAATCTGTTGTTGCCCTGCTGTGACCTTTTCATCTGGATGAGCTTTGCAGAACAGCTCTAAAAATGACTTTAATGGTTTGCAAGTGGGGTGACATTGGTTTAGGTGAGGAGTATTTTTATGGTGGTTAGCATAAATTGGAGTGAAAAAGAGACACATTTATTAATGAGTCACACTTTGATTTAACTTCCATAACTATAAACACACCGAAAATTCAGCCATCACCATACTGGATCTCAACGATGCATCATCTGGCTGGCCCATCTGTTCAAAGATATTTAGTGTTCTATCAGGCGTGCTGGGAAGTCTCTCTAAATGACCATCTGAATACATGGTGTGTGCGTGTGGTCCTAAAGCGATTCAAACAATTTGTAAATATTTGTGTCTGATGAAGACTCAGTGCGACACGAAACCTGGATAGTGACCTGTCTTTTCCTTTATCGCTTTATTTGTGAAGGACCCACACTCCTCACAGGTTTTAGATGATGCGGATCTGAAAAGCTCTGAGTTCCCAGTGAAGATTGGCCTTAGATCATAAGTGTGCTCATCCTTGCAGCGTGCAGATCTAGCCTTTTCTAGCCAGATTGGAGATAAACAAAACAAAAAGACACTCAGGGTTGCCTTGGTCTGCCAGAGAATATGAAAGGGGAGGGTGAAACAAGCCCTGGCCTTTTGCTCAACATCCTGAATGACGGATATTGTCTCCATAAGTAACCAGCAGGAGAATGGGTCTCTCTCTCTTTTCTGTGTGTGTGTGTGTGTGTGTGTATGTATCTGTATCCTTGATAATGCTTCTGCATTCAGTTGGTGAGTTTTGACAGTTATTGACAGTGCATCATTGTTTGTAAAGTGTTTACATAATTTGGAAGCATAGTCCAATGAAATGTTCTAATTTGGAAGATGTAATTTTTTCTTTACCAGAGTTAAACCAAGAGAGGTTAAAGGGGAGATCAGTGTTTTGCTCAGGGCTAACAAAGTGTGCAGACACTGACTGTTGCAGATGACAAATGTTATCCTCCTCGCCTTCCAATAATATAAAGCCAACTGGATCCATACAGCAGAGTATTGTGTGTCTCTGTTGTTATAATAGAAATTTAGCACCTGGTATAAGAAAATATTTACAATATAATATTTTTTGTCATGAACACGTTGATTTTGCGCAATAATAAGTTTCATGATGTAAGGAGAAAGTTATTGGCAAAAGAAAATAAGTGTGTACATATATATATATATATATATATATATATATATATATATATATATATATATATATAAATAATATAAAAATAACGAAAAAGAGATTCACAGCTGTATTTAATAGGTCTTGCTGAAATATGAAGTGCTTTCTCTTCATAAATGAATTTGACTGTAGTTCTCCTGTTGATGTAGATTATGCAGATATAAGGAATTTGAAAATGACACTATATCTTCTCACTCTAAAACTTCAGGTAATAAAGTAATAAATAAATTTAATTCAGTGTAAGTGTCCTGTTTAAAAGTATATTGGTGTATCATTTCAAAGCACTTGTAACCTGGAATTGTTGGGAGACCCTTGGATAAGGCTATTACATTAAATGTCGATGTAATATGGTGTTGAGGTTCTCATTTGTTATTTGTCATAACTTAGATTTACATGTGCAGAAAACATAATTATGTCATTTCATAATTCTGTCATTGTAAAAGATAAATGTGTGAAAAGAGCGCAAAACAACATAAAAGCTGAGAAAATAACGGTCGGAGTTGTTGCAAAAAATAACAAAGGTATATTATTAATGTAGAAATTTACCAGCTGCAGTAATGTAGCAGTGTTGTAAATGTAAAACCTATGTGTGAGACTTGAGTGGCGTCAGAGCAGCAAGCGAACCGCTCTGCTTTGTGAATATAGGGTGAGCTGTGAACCTAATTTGGTCACCAGCAGCAGAGAGGTCAGTGGGATGTGAAGTGAAAGACAGACTGACCTGAAACCTCTCTGTTTTTAGCAGTCACAGGAGGCTGTAACTGTGGCTGCCACCGTCTGATGACACCCATCTTTCGATTGTTACCATAGGCAGGGGATCAGTGTGTTTTAAGCAGGCCTTCATCAGTGAACAGATGGTTCTGAAATCAACAATATGGATGGAGATGATGATGATTTGGGCGTAGTGTTCAGCCTCACACACACAGCCTGCACTGTGATCCATGCTACTGTTTGTAATACAGCATGTCCATCTCTGATACTGTCAACATGGCTGTTGTTCAGTGACATATATTATTTGCTTGAGAGTGTTTATGAAAGTACTGGACTGATACAAGTTTGACTCTGGAGCTTGAAAACACACACACACATCCATTGTTCCCTCACACAGGTATTTTCACTTGCTTTTTAAGTTTGTGGTGCTCTTTTGTCACTTTCACAACCAAAACATGAAAGCATTAAGCATAATAATTGGACAAATCTGTTTTATTTGTCTGCTGTAACATAAGCAACAAATGCTAGCATGCCTTGCTAACTAGCCTACCATAACAATGATGACCTAGCATCATTTAAAAGCCAAAGACATCATACTATTGTATCAGGGCCATGTAACTCTGCCACTCATTTTACTTGACAAATGCCTTGGATCAACAACGTGAGGATGCTAACTTGCTGTAACATGTAACTGGCCTCAGTCTTTCAGTAGTATATCATGTATGTGCCCATTAAGTGCATTTGAGAAGTTTTATACAGGTTTTGCTTTAAAAAAAACTGTCAGCTGTAAACATAAAATGTTTTTTAACCAACACATTGAGATAGTATTTATTAGCTAGCTGTAGCCAATAAAATCTGCCAGGGAAATTCACCATTTCAGCCAACAAAACCCGGAGTTAAAATAAGAGAATCTGCTTGGCTATTTCACCTTTGTGTAGAGATTAAGGACAGTTGTTTAAAAAAAAAAAAACCCTACAGGTTTGGGTGGTAAATCTGCCACCATTAATACTGTAAACTGCATCATGCTGTGTTGTAGCGGAAAGCTTGACAGGTGTGAGACAATGGCAAATGGAGCAGAGTGTAGTGAATGGTGAAGTTGATATTTCATGTACTTTCTCTGTTATGTTGGTCTGTCAGAGGGCACTGCCTGTATCAATTTTTTAAGTAAACAGAGTTTGGTGACCTTAAAAAACCCAGTGTGGCCAGGCAGAGGTGTAATCAGGCAGAACTGAGAGCATTTGTGTTCATACAGGCTTTAAATTCTTATCAATCTGGTTCCAAAATGCAGTTCAGTTCACTATAATTCTGTCCTAGGTACATTTTGGTCACCGTTTTTGCTTAAATTTTGGGTGCAATGATTGATTTATTAATTTAAATTAATTCTCATTTCTGCTTCTATAGTGACAGTGTTTGACTCAAAGATTTATGATCAGTTACTGTATCCAGCTCAGGAAGTTAGATGACAGTTTGTTCTGAGTTCAGTAAAACAATAAAAATGTACTTTGGAGAATTTCTCAGCCAAGATCCATTCTCTCTGTAGAACAAAGTGCCAGGGAAATTATGCAAGATGTGTTGCATATTTGTATTTGTAAAGGTCAAAAAATACCAGAGCTATCTAACTAGATATAGTATCATGTGACAGTTGGTTGAGGGGCCATCCCCATGGCAGTTGTCATGTAGTTTGACTGTTTCCATTGTGAGAAGAAGGCTTAATTTACGGTGTAGCTGTGTACGCCTATGCTGTCTGAAAAATCAATACAATTATATGCCATGTGCTTAAATAGTAGGAAAGAGAAAAATTTTAATTCTGTATAAAACTGATTGAATGACATGTTACTATACAAGTAAGTAATGTTATACAGCTTCTCATACTGAATTTAGGGGATGGAGTAAACAAAATGTATATGTATATGAAAGGAAAAGACTTTATTTCTGTTTTTACATCTCAGGATCTTTGCTACAACAGTCATCTTAGCAATATTAGTGTCTTATTTCTCCTCTGTCCTGTCTGTCAGGTCTCAGACAGTGAGCTGAAGGGCGGAAAAAAGATGGGGTGTCAGACGGTGAGTCTAAAGTGGACTCCAGGGTTCCAGAGGTGCCAGTTCCTCCAGATGACACCCTGAAGTCCTAAACAAAAGCCCTGTCTGGACTATCCTCAAGAATGGATTACTGTTGAACACAAGAACCATATTGCTAGTTTTGCTGTGCAATGTAGTAAACAGTTGTTTGAGCATGTTGATAAACTTGCCCGCCCAGCAAAATATAAATACTATGTATAAATATTAGACACTCATTATCTAAAGGAGTTTGGTATTAGGTTGTTGTTAGTCACTACATGTTCTATATAGACCCTAAACAAGATGCCCATGTTACTGGACATCTCACCACTGCTACACATGTAGAGGTGTCACGATTCTGCTAGGGAATCCTCCTCACTCATAGCTTCTTTGAACAGCTAATATGAGTCGCACAAGTGTATGATCTATGTTCTAGCAGACATTAATATTTATTCATTAATATCAAACTTAGGTTATTGTGTGTATGGGCATAGTTCCTCTGTTGTTTTAAAGCTGCAGTATTGGAAATACGTGCTGTGACACAAACAAGTCTACACAACACCTTAATGAATCAACTTCCAACACATGTGAGGATAATGCAGAGGAGGTGTCCTGATGTATAGAAAATAGCAAATGTTTTCTGTTGTACAGCTGCCAGCCATTCAAAACTAATATTTTTTTGTTTATTTTTCTTTTCTTTCTACTCTTCTTTTATGGATCCATTATTATTAAACCAAATGCTGGGTTAGTTTGTCTGCCCTCTGTGTTTATGACACTGAACGATGACATTGAATAGACATTTTTTTATTGTGCTTCCCTCAGATGGGAGAACTGGTGGAGTCACAGGCATCCTCCACTAGCCATGATCTCCTTCTTCTTCTTCATCATCTACCTGGGCCTATGAGTGCCTTATGATGATTGTGGTAAACTACAAACAACACTGATGGCTCTGTGCAGCTTTGATAGCTCTTGAGTTTGTTGCATAAAGAAAATATTAAAATTGTAGGTTTTGTAGCTTCAATGGGGAAAAGAAGTGGCAAAGTTAACAAAATGCGGGTGTAAGCCATGGTCTCATATTTATGTTTAAGGTGCTGGCACGCGGTTCATTTTTTCTCAATGATTTGTACAGTGTGTTGAGGTTCATAATTGCTTTCTGCAGCATATTTCTATGCAGTTGAACTTTGGGACACAAATGAAAATGTAATCTCATGGATTAGGATCTGGTTAATAACATGCAGGATTGCTGCTTCTGTCATCTGGGAATTCCCTCAAAATGGACACATCAGCCATTTTGTATCAGTAGGACAATGAGCTATAGGTTACACACACACACACAGTTCTGGTGCTCCCTTGTTCGTCCTTGAGTGACACCGTGTCTCTCTGTGCAGGTCCTCTAATGTTCCAGATCAAGTGTGAAATCATCACCATAAGCTACAGCGTTTACCACTCCTACCACCTCCTGGTTCAGGACGTTGAGCTGGTGAGGACATGTACATACAGTACCACAAACAATCACACATTTTAAAGGAAGGTGTCATAGGCATAGCAAATTTCCTTGTTTGCTTCTTTCTTACTGTTTTTGTCTATGTTTTATTTTTGTTGCAGACTTCCCTGAGGTTTTGTTCTGACCTGTTTTAAATCTTAAGTGGACTGAAGATTAATGGCAATCCAACAAATACTGTGAATCATTGATGTTGGCCATGATTTTAGCAACAGCGGTGTACAGTATAGAAGAGGTTTTCAAGGTTTGACGCTTTCTTGACCCCCCCCATCCACACCCATGACAAAATGGCACCACTAAAGTATGAATCACCTATGTACAGGTTCTGTTTGCAGTGCAGTCATGGGGATGTACAGATAACTATCAGTAGATTACTGAGAAAACTTAAAAACATGATTATTCTTGAAGCAAGTTCAAAGTGTGTTTTCAGTGATTTTTAGGTGGATTTATGGACATTAATTTTTGATAAGTCATCAAATATAAAGATATCTTTCTGAAGCGTAAGTCACACTGAATCTAAAATATAATTATCATGTCTGTTCAGATTTAATGGAGCTATGACTCAATAAGTACAAATGTTGGTGCTAATTTTGATTTAATTTTTCTCTGTGAGCTGTGTCACAGTCACTGCTGCAACTTCAACTGCTGACTGTCTTAATGAGACAGACTAATCAGCAAGCGAACACATTAACATCCATTGTTTGAACACCAGCACACACTGCGTCCCAGTCACCGCTCAGTATCTCTCTCTTCACGACACCTAGGGGAGGCACGCGTCTGGTTGAAAACCTCTGGTATAGTGTGATAGATGTGGAGATCCTGGCATTCACTATACCATGCCTGAAAAACCTGATGAAAATCTAAACACAATGTGCAGTTAGTTAGTACTTTGGAACAGCAGACTGTTTGGGCTTCTCTCTGCCTGGAGTCTGCACAGTTTACTCACATAATAGATTCATTCGAGATATTTCAGATCAGTGCTTTTCCACAGTTAAATCCCTAGAAAAAATGTGATGCATCTTGCGCTAAAGTGCAGCTTATTACTAGTTTTCTGCAGGCATACTGAATTCAGAGTATGATTAGCTGCTGCCATGGGGAACTATCGATTTGTACATTCCTTCAACCTTTTCGGTACTTCCTGCGCTGTGTGTGAACTACTTCTATGGTGAGACCGTGACAGATTACTTCTTCACACTAGTGCAAAGGGAGGAGCAGCCGTATCCTCAGCAAATACCACCTTCATCTCCTTTGCCCTCTGCAGCAGGTACAAGTAGAGGCTCAGGCTGAAATGAAGCCTATACAGTCTATTCTCATACTGGTGCTGGCCAGAAGGATAGACTTTACTGGATTAACTACCTGAAATGTGCAATGTTTGCTGAGTTTTTTCACAGTTATCTTTTCATTTTGTAAATGTGTCACATCAACGCGACGAGACACAAAAGATCTATTCATTTTATTCCAGATTATTCAGTACTGGTCATGTCATGAGGTGCAGGTATCACAAATATTCAACAGTTAGTTACAGTTACCTAACACCAGCCATACAGAGTTTTCTAGTGAGTATTTTCTATATGTTCTATTGTTGCTTTATCCAAGTGTCTGGGGTGACCTAGTATTTTGAAATGGTGCCCTCAGGGTCGAAATGAATACATTTGCGTTTTCTCAAATGACACCATTTGCTCAAGGGAACAGAAGAGGTGCTGTTCCCCACAGCAAAATAACGTGTTATTAAGGTGAGTCGACTGTTTGGTATTTTAAATCTGGTATTTAGTTGATCACAAAAGACAAGATGGCTCAGGGTTTCTAGGCTTGATGATTAGCGAGGACTTTCACAGAAATGAATAAATAAATATCCTCTTAAAATATTAAAAGAAATCAGCATCACCAGTTGATTATAATCGGTGAGTATCAGATCTGGTAACTTTGTTATCTTGACTGGTGTACCATGTTGATCAATAGATAGTTAATTACTTCAAGTTAGTAGTTATTTCAGACACCATGCTAACTGGAAATCTTGCTTCCTGTGCTGCAGATTGTCTGTTAGTAAGTCAGTGCTACTGCAGCCGCTAACTGATGTCAAACAGGATGTGGTGAGAAGGAAGCACCCACAGCTCTTTGTGTGTCTTACGTACAAGTTTCAAGGTGAAATTGAATGACACAAGCTTTCTCACATGTCTTCGATGTGAAGATGGTGGTGTTACACCTTGAAGTGTCAGAAAAATGCTCAATC
>BRZM01002459.1:0-14036 GCA_033238685.1 Lates japonicus | reverse complement strand
GGAAGTTACGATTACAGTGTCTAAACCACAGTCACTGTTTATTGTAAACTGTGGAGTTGTTAGTCATATCGAATTAGACAAGCTTAATATCCACACATTTTAAGTATACATCACGAGGGTATTTTGGTTTCAGAATATTTTATCAGTCTGTTAGATGTTAGAATTATACAGATAAGTACATATCGGAATTGGCAAATATAAACTTATCCTAGTAAACACATATTGTTAATCTGTCTCTCAGTTTAGTTGAATCGGTGTGACTTAATGGATTGTGGTGACCAGTCTCACCTTATCATTCACAACCGGTTTGAGGGAATAATTGTGGGGTACAGTCCTTTATCTGCTTTTATGATGTACAGTTAACTAAATTGTGCAGTTATATAGCCCTTCCTCAATAACAATGTCATGCAGAAGCCAAAATTTAACATGCTGAAATCCAATATGGTTAGCAGATGCTGACGTTGGTCTGATAGCATGTATAATTAGCTTGAACACATATTATCATCGAAGTGCTCCCCAGAATTGCAAATATTTTACCATGCTGAGGAACCTCTTGTCTGATATATTATAGTGCCAATTTATTCAAATATTATGGCCCAAGTATGCTTGGATTTTCTCATTTTGACTTCTCACCAAAATAAGTTTGTACCTATGATTCTTTAGCTTGCAAAGTTCTCATAGTACAGAGGTCTGCTGCTTGCACATCAGAAGATGTTAAATTAACCAATATTTAAAGAATCTGATGTGTGATTTTGTCATGGCTATTAGCATACGCTTTCCAGTGTAAAATGTATAAAATAATTGTGTTAGGGTCTGGGTATTGACAGATGTTATAGACACATTTGAAGTGCATGGGTATCAACCTTGGCGTCCACATCTCAACTGGTGTCCTCTGCTCAAGAAGACATGGGAGGATTATTGTGGGACTTTTTCCACCATTGTGTTTGGCATCATGGTAGATATATTTATTTATCACGCCTTTATAGAGAATTGACCTTTAAAGGCTTGAAGCTCGTTTCTGAAGTGTTTAAAAGTCCTCTTGAAAGTCCTTAGATATTCAGATATCTGCGGAAAGGGTTTGCAACGGTTATCGCAGGGTATTATATACAATAACCCCTTTGTTGCAATCTAATGCTGTCAGCTTGAGGCGCGCGTGGCTTGGCCAGTCAGTTTACCCCTGTACTTTCAAGAAAGGAAAAGCAAATAATTCAAATAGAGGAGAGGAAAAGAAAATTGTAATGAAAAGAATGGAATGGGTCATATAGTAAGTTAACTGGTTATAAAGCTCACAGCCACATAAGACACATTATACAGCTGTTTCAGCGTCATAGCACTTAGCACAAAGTAAAATTAATCCTTATATATGGTCGGTGAAATTTCACACAATTGGTGGGAAGAGGCTGTAGCTGAGGCAGGTTTCTTCCAGCCTCTGCCGTGAGATGGCCGCCACCGCTACTTTAGTAACCAGTGGAGTTCAAATGACTCCAATAGGCTTCAGGTGGACTGTGAGCCATCTGACCTTTTCTGCCCAGACTACCGCCCAGTATCCTGAGTTCGTTGATGGGGACAACCGCCTCTCATCTGTCTGGCTTTATCTGTTTTGATTGGTGCCATATGTCTAGTCAACCAGATGTGAATATGAAATCGTGAATCCAAGATATTAATAGGGATTAGGAGCTTTCAGAACTTCGTCATCTGTTACTTGTGTTGTAAGGAATTATTTGATGAATGGACTAGTGTCGGGCTCAAGGTAGAGACAGATAAATGACCAAATCCAGTTAAGAAATGTAGAGCTGAAAAGAACAGGGCAAAAGTGGTAATAGGAGAACCCTCATCAGACAGCCCCACTGGTTGGAATTGTCAGTGGTCTGAGTTGAGGAGTGGGACTACACTTATTGAACCTCTTGTTGTCTCCACAGACCATGCTCATCCATTCTGTAGATCCACAGCATCGCTCTTCTCCTGCTTGTCGGGCCGGTGGCTTTTGCCAGCGAAGCCAGAGGGGCCAAGATCAAGGTAGAGATGCAGAGACCATCCCAGATGACTCACCGTAGCCCAATCGTACATACAGGGCCATTCCACTTTCAGCCTGATAATTTGCCCCAGCACCCTGGCCACTTAGAACGCCAGCGGGGCAGGCAGGGAGCAGAACGATCGTGTTGGTGCCCAAACCTCACATCGCCAATGCGCCAGAGCGAGCGGTTATCGCGAAGGTGGCGTCTCATTGCCATCATGCCAAAGTTATCCACCAAAAGTGACAGTCTGACCCTGAGGAACTGCGCAACCCTAAGGTCAGAGAAAGGAACATATGCTTTTTGGCCGACTCTTGCAGTGCTTCAGTATGGTGCTGCTTCTGCACCTGTGGGCAGTCAGAACAATGTGCAAACACAGGCTCCGGCAACACTGCATGACTTATCGTGGAATACTGATTCATACCCGTAACAGCCCGTAGTATGGCGGGGCCAGTTTGATCAGCATACAAACATTCTGAGATGGCCTTATTCATTTTTCTTAATGCTACTTTTAATGTTTCTCCCCTGTTATGAGAAAGCGGTTATAATTTGTCCTCGCCCTTGGGTGGATTTTGCCAACACTATCCCGGCCGCGGTGGTATTATGGATAAGGCTGACTGCCAGTACCCTGCGGCTACATCGTTAATACGTCTACTGCTAGCTTCATCAGGTAGCACAACACTCTTGAAGGAAAGAGACATTGCCAGCATTGTGTTTGGCCTTGCTTATTACTGATTTTGTCACTAGCGCTTCGAAATCAAAGCAGTGCTGCAACCTAGCCCTGGAAGTTTGCCTCCGTTTCTGGCACTGGTATGTTGAGACATCTGAGCTTGATACTCCCACATGAAGTTATGGCTGCTAAACCGTGGCCATGCTCACTGTTTGAGGATTGAAAAGAAACAAAGGGGATGATTTGAAGAACAATGTGTGTCGGTCCTTCTGACCCAAAGCACCAATCCACAGTGATCCGCAGCTCTGAGCCTCCAAGTTGATCAGCAGCTCCACACTCAACTCCTGAAGGCTCAACTGACAGAGAAGGGGCCTGCCAGCGCTGGAGGAGGCCGCCGCCAGGGTCCATCCCACCCACACCCCTGCCCCGCGGGAAGGGGGAGAGAGAGGGAGGGCAGAACCTGTGGCTTGTGTGCTCTGAGATCTGGGAGACTCGTGAGTGCTATGTGTGAGCCAGAAACACATCTGAGGAAAAAAGCCCAGCAACAAAGAAAACCATGCCAAAACTACAGCTCAATGTTCCCATTTCATTTGGGTATGAGAGTCGGGTGTGTTTCAGTTTGGGCATTATGAACTATGTTTCTCACACCAGCAAGCTAAGTTGATAGTAATCACAGCCAGTACATTTCCATTATAGCCAACTTGTATCTAGTCTGCTATGTTGAACAAAAGCGCGGTCATTGTATTTTACCTCGTAGAATCTCTATATAACGACAATGCATACATTTATTGCACATTTTTTAAGCTAAGGAATGCTCTCAACCCTGTTACCTACTGTATAGTCTCCACCACAATTTAAATTTGGATATAGGATTGTTTTATTTATATATAGATGGTTTTTATATTTGTATGTTCTATTATACTTAAGGTCTCAAATGTTGATTACTAATTATTTTAAGAGACTAAAGCAGTATTATGTAAAGGCTTTTTCTTGTGTTTACGTTATCTATCATTTCAAAGCCTCCGCGCTTTGGCATAACCTGTTTACACTGAAGTTTTGATGGAATTGGACAAAACGAGAATTCAGTCTCTGAGTCGGATGATTTCAGATCACAGGTTTTGTATGGCGAGCAGTTTAGAAAGCTCCATGCAAAATAGTCTTTTATGAAGAAAAAATGCCTGAAGGCCAGTACAATCCAGAATATAGTATTCCTTCACCCACAGCTTTTGTGGGTAAAAAGCAGAGACGCCTCAGAGACTGACTACAGTCTAGTCACAGGAGCTGTTATGGGTTTTGTCTAGTGTGAAGATTTTCGTATTATGCGCTTTTATTTGTGACATTGTTACCTGGGACTATCGAATGAAAAACAAGACATGTATGAAGTAGAATGCTGGTAATTCCTGCTTGAAGAGAATATGTAACTGTCACTGATTCACTACCATTTGAGGAAACTTCAGTTATAAAGTGGCTGCCTGGTTCAATGGTTATAATGTCTGGTTACAGTTTCATAAATACAGCTGCCACGTACACGCACCTGGGTGTTCGTCTCAGAGGTTTTGGTAGTAGATCCTATATCGTACACAAATATTAATTTGTGTAAAATGAAAGCTAAAGTTTTTTTTTTTTTTTTAACTGTCGGTCCACTTTGCTTTTAAGTTTTCACCAGTATTTCAAGCGATGCGAGGCGCCCGTAACGATCTAGTATAGTACTGATCAGTCTTAATAAAACGTAAAAAAGATAATATGTCCGCAGCTCTTGAATCAAAGTCTGGAGAAAACAAACTTGAAAGAGTTACATTACAACTGGGGTGTGGAATTTGGGTATCGGCGACTAGGAATGAAATGCTGAGTGTGTGTGTAGTATCCACTGAAAAGTCAGGCCATCTCAGCCCTGCTGCACCACCTAGACAGCTTTAACTGTCCTCTGACTTTATGGTGGAGGTGCACAGTTCGCTTTAAAACCGCCACTACAGTCTGCTGAATATTTCAGTCTGATTATATATAAATGTTTATTGAAAGTAAGTCATTATTTTAACTTCAGATACCAGATTGCATAAAGAAGTACCGTTGCGGGGAAATTGAAATATTACAGAAATAATAGCATATTGAGCGGCGGTGGCCCGAAAGTTGGTTGCTGGTCGCTCGATTACATGAGAAGGAAGAGGCAACAGGCTGGTACTGCGCGGAGATTCATTGACCATTATGAATTTCGTCACGAAATCAGCCTGCTCCAACCACCCGCAGTCAGATTTCCAGCATGAATCTATGGGAGGTGCAGAATGCAGGTGTTACTGTAACCAGAGGAGAATTGTCTCTAGTATAGTCTTAGGATGACAATGCATATAATATTCACACAGTAGTTAGTGTAGTAGGGATGGAGGGTCGTTTCATAACTATATAAACAGCTTAAACATGTTATCTGTGTACAATAAATGACTGCTCAATTTATCAGGGTTAGCTTGGAAATAGTTTGTATACTCATATTTTACTGGATTTTGTCCTCAAAATACATAATAGTAAGATCATTTAAACTAGAATTTACTTTTTCACCAGGCAATCGATTTCCTAAGAGTTGACTTTAGTAGCTGATGTACAAAACCACCTATAAAACCAAGTATGAAGCTTTATGTGTTCTATATTTTATTTCAGTTTTATTGCATCTGAATGTCACTCCACCCATATTTTCATTGAGTTATCTCAAGGTCTTGTGGAATATCCAATTGAATTAACTTGATCTTTCTAAAGATTATTTTAATACATTGTACAACTGGGACTTTTCAAAGTTACTATATTGCATATTTAAGTGAAGGCGAGATGTTGGAGGTTTCAGTATTTTTATTAGAGGAATAATTAGCACACTGCTGAGGAGGCTGAGACAGTAAAAAGCATTTTCTCCGCTGGCCTCTGCTGTAATTTTAGCAGCTAAAAGCCTTAGGCCTTCCCAGAAAGGTCAGGAACCCCTGTGCCTGCAGTGCTGTGCTGAGGCTGGCCAGGTTGCATTGCCTCAAGAGAGGAAGAAGGAGTCGGAGGGGAACAGTCCGCAGCCAGTATCTTACACTGCTCAGCTCACCTGCCTCCCAAGTGCTCTGATCTTGAGGTTTTCCCGTAGCCTGCACTGCCATTTTTCTGCCTTGAAAGGCAAGAAACAGGAGCTGGTTGGTGTCGCTGCCTTGATGGCCACTGAGCGCGAGACCAGGAGAGGTCTGACCTCGAACTGCTGTGCCGACATTCCAGCAATTCTAATGCTGAATTTGCCTATTAGGCAAGAAATATGAGGGATAAACATACCTGTGCTTTTTTGTCTATGGCACTGTAACCTCAGCCATTTCAATACAGCATGTAATTCAATATTAGACCTTGTGAAGGAATGGGAGTCCCACATACCGTGTAGACTCGGGATAATTTATTTGTGTGCCTGGATTGCATATTATTCTAAACTGTGCAACAGGTTTAAAGAAGTTTGCATTGTTCAGATGTTAAAATTTTGAGAAGCTACTGTTTGAGAAGAATCAAGAGATTAAAACGTGTCAAGCTTTCAGCTTAAAGAGATTGATTTTAACGACACGACGATTTAATTAATTATTTTTATTTCTTTAAAGATTTGAATTAAAGATACATTGGGAAAATCAGTGTATTCCAGCTCGCATGATAATTCGCTTTGGCAGTAAAATTTACTTGTAAATACTGACTGCTGCAGCCTGTCTCAGGAAGGAAGCAACATCCCGTAGAGTCTTAGAAACGACATTTTAAGACAATTGAGAACATTAGTCATTTGCAACTCATATAGAAGCCCCGGAGACGTTTGAGGAAATAGAATAAAGAGAATTTATTGAATATGGAAGAAGGCAATATGAGGGATGTGTTTAAAGAAAAAAGAAGAAGAAAAATTAACACACAGGAAGTAGGAAGTGTGGATCTGCAGGATACCTGGTGTGTGTGTGTGTGTGTGTGTGTGTGCTTGGTTGAGGTGTATGTGTGAAATGAACCACTGACCTGTGCTGTGCGTTAAGGACACTGTCTCTGAAACTACTCGCAACTGGGAATGCACTGTATTAGAATGAAATAGCATCAGCTGCTTCATCAACAGTGTGTGATGTAAAGCTGTCACATCTCATTTTCTGGTACCTGGTATTAGCTGATGTTGTGCGCAAGGATGTCCAAGAAATGTTATATATGCAAATTTTTAAAGTTTGTGTTTCTCCTTTCCTCAAGAATAAGTAATCATCACATATGTACAATTGAGGTAAGATACTGTACTTATAAAAAAACGTGTCTGAGTAATTGTAAGAAATGCTCTACGCCTTGTTTTCTCAGTATTGGCTTTGAGTATGTCAGTGGTTGCTTGCGTGGTATCAACAGAGCGGTTTCAGACCCTTTGATGTAAATCATCGTCAGCCAATAAATCAATTAGAAATTTGTTGGTTCGAGCACAATAACTGATATAATTGATAACCAAAACCTGGTGTTTTTCAAGTCAGCAACCCAGTGTTTAAAGAATACAATCAAAGTTAAATGGCTTTAAAGCAACGGTCTGACCATAATAGTTTGCATAGTGGAATGCGCAGCCTCTCACAGGCTCAGATGGTATAACAGCTGCAGCATGAAAAGAGGTCTGCACACAAGCAGTGACTGGATTTATCCTCCACAGCACAGTGCTGCTATTGTTCACAGTGTGCATCATGTTTTCTTCTGCTCTAATCATTTTGTACAATCAGTGGTTGTTCAGCAGTGTGGAAGGAAGTAGCAGCCTGCAGTGCATTTATTTTATCTGCTTCATGTCGACTGGATATCGGCTGCTATTACTAGCATGGTCTTGCTTCAGTATGAAAGTATAACTTCCCGAAAGCCCCCCCCCCCCCAATGATTCTTTTACCTTGAGATGTTTTGTGGACCATGACAAACCACAGGTTTTATATACCCTGGAATGGCAGTGACGCAGGCAGAAAACTGATGCAAGAGCTTAGTTTCTGCAGAACTCCGGCTTTGTCGCTGCCTGTATGTAACTGTCTACATATGCAGTGTGTAGGGTGTGTATATGACGTGTGTGCAACGCATGTGCGAGCACAATCATACTGCATCTGTCCTTTCATAAAGATTTAAGAGGACGACCACAAACCTGTCAGTGTGCAGAAATAACTGTCAGTTTAAAGGTAACAGACCTGACACTAGTTCTTCTTAATGCAGTGAACGTGTCTCATGCAGTGTTGCATTGAAGGAATAGTTTGATATTTTAGGAAATATTCTTATTTTACTTTTTTGTCGAGCATTAGATGAGAAATGTTGAACTTTTCTTATGAAACCATTAATCCAGTCATGTCTGAATGCTGCCTGATCATGATGCAACAGGAAGTACAAAGAAATCTTCATCTTGTCATCAATTACATACTGTGCAGAATCATTGAGACTCTAATTGATCTTTCTTTAGGGGAATATTTAATGGAAATGAGAAATATTTCAACTAGTAGTTCTAATATCTATATAAAAACCACAGCACTCTGTGGGAAACTGTGAATATCATTCTCCACTGGACGTTCATTCAACCTCTTGACAAGTGTTGCACTTATAAATTAAACTCCTTTTGATGGTGGGTATTGAACACATTTCTGACACGCTGAAGAACTCTTGGCTCATCATGAATTGAGGCCATAAAGGAACTTTGTGTTTGTCAGCTGAGGGTGTGGTGTGACATCTGCCTCTGTGTGTGGGCTCAAGGTTCCTCAACAGCACTTTAACTTTCCACTAATCAAGGGAGGGTGATGTTAGATATTAGACCAAAGAACTCTCTAGCTTCTAGGTGGAGACCTTCAAAGTGTCGCCGGCCCTCCGGCAATTATGTTGCAGCTTCCTGTTTATCCCAGTGTGGCCCTTCTTCTTCTCTTCTCCTCTATCATCTTGCTTAAGAAGACACAGTGAATTTAAGAACAACTGAGCAATCTCAGTCGGGCTATCTCTGCAGTCCTACCACCCTGTGTGTTACTCGGAGTGTCTCCATCTGACTGTGTTTTCTCTGGGCCACGTACACCTCTGCCTCTGTCCTTTCATCACAGCATTAAACCTCCTCATCATGTCCCTCTCACAGTCAAGGGTGACAAATATCAGTCAGGGGTGACATTCTTAGAAGAACTTCAAAAGAGGATGACATTTATTTGTGTTGGTTTCAGTTCAAGTTCAGTCTACACTGAACTTAATCACTGACCTTTCGAGCTTATTGTTTGATGGTCAAGCTGTTGCAGACTGCTGTGTTATTTGTGTAGAAGAATCACAGCTGCATTCAGTGCACCTTCCACAGGAAACTGGTCAGCTCTGACCAGCAGTTTCCTTTCAGCCTGAATGTGGTGAACAAAAATAGCCTATGTTGAGCAGGTCTCTCAACCTTGATAGGCTGATGCATATTCATATCAAAAAGGGGAAGTACTCTGCAGCAGTTGAACAGCACTGATGTTTTGGTAATGTTTCACTGCTCTGAATGTGACACAGCACGTTGGGGATCTTGAAACGTTTCCAACTGTTTTCTTCTGGTGTTTGGCAGCACGATCCAAAAGTGTGATACCTGGAGAGGGAGGCCCTGGCCCAGGCTCGCCGCGCTCCTCCAGGTCCATGGAGAGGCCGCTAAAGGCCGGCTGGCTCAAGAAACAACAGAGGTCGTTAGTCAAGAACTGGCAACAGCGTTACTTTGTGCTGAGAGGAAGCACGCTGACCTACCACAAAGATGACAAGGAGACCACTGTCCAGGTGAGACACTGGGAATATGGTTTATTTTAGTCCTTATTGGTGTCATTTCTATTATGTTTTTTTTTTTTTTTTAATTTTTATGTCTTTGTTTGAATAAAACACATGCAATTTTTTTCCAAAGCAATTCATACAAATGCCACATATTCCAAAATTCAAAAACTACAATAACCTTTTGAATTTAGCACATGCAGTTACCTACATGTGTGGAAATTCATTACAATACAATACATTTCTATGTCTCTATTACATGTTGACATTCTACTTTAACATAAAGTGGTGTTCTGATAATGCTGGTTTGCTTTTATTACTACTAAGTACAACACTTAGTAATAAATACTCAGTATTTTTTGTTTTGAATATCTGGTATATCTACATAATCATCAGTGTACTATGAATTGGGTCATTTATCATTTCCAATCAACACCACAAACACGTTGCTAGCTGTGTGGCTAACTTTGCACACTTCCTGTAAACAATATGAATGATGCTTGAAGCCACTCAATAGAGGTCTCCTGTCATTTAAAGTCTTTTTGTTGCATTTCTATGTCTGTTTGGGATGAACACAAGGCATTGAGCCTCTCTTTACATGTTGTGCAAGGTGTGGGCAAACCTCCAAAAAGGCAGTGTAGAGACTATGAGACCATAACACTCCCATGGTGTTGTTACTGGCTAGAGTTTCAGGGGTTGCTGTATGTGCATAGATGGTGATGGTGTTATCACCATCTATGTAGAGAGTGTGGTCAGACCATAGAAAAGAGAGAAACAGTGCAGTGACTGTGGCCTCAAAACTTTGGTGTTTTTTCTTTATGTATAAAATGTGATATGGTCACTTCAAGGTGCCAAATTTAGTTTCTATTCACTTCCCTTATATGTCTTCATTTTTCTGCCCTCCTTCTGATGTACTTCCTGTTAAGAAATGAGAGGTAGTGAAACAGGAAGGAAGAGGAGTGTTCATGAAAATGTAAAACAACTAAGCAAACATAATTTCATTCAGTGGCATTGAACAGGAGCAGGCACATGCTCCCTACATCCTCTGCCGGATGGATAAGCTCCAAAAGCCACAGAATAATCAGGAATTACTCCAAAAGTCTGAGAGTCATCGTCACTTTTGACCTTGGTGTAAAACTGTAATGGGGGGGCGGGGCTGTGGATGAATATCGGAGATAGAAGAAGTGGGCTGCACACTGTTGTACGAAGTACAGTACAGTGTGTACAGTACATGCTATAAAGTAAACAGTGAACATGAGTAGACCCTGAACCAAATGATAACAATGACCAGGGAGCATTTTCTTGACCTTTTCGGTGTGTTGTTTATCTGTAAAAGCCCCTGTGACACAGCTTTGCCTCGATGAAAGAATCTGTGCTACACCTACAGTGAAAACACCTGCGTCATACAAGACACAGACTACATATACTGCTGATACTAATAGTAGCATATGGTGGTCTATGTGTGAATGTAAACATTAGTGAAAAATATCAGTGGTTGGTTCTTGATATGAAAGGCCTCTGGTTTGTGCATTACATTACATTTCTTCTCTGTGTGTGTGTGTGTGTGCGCGTGTGTGTCTGTCTCCAGGGAGTTATCCAGCTACGTTTCAGTAAAGTTAACGAACTCCCTCCGAACTCAGATGACCCTGGGAAGTACCTCTTCGAGATCATACCACGTAAGCATATGATCGTCCTTTAAAAAGTGATACCTATTCTCGTTGGGTTGCATGTCCCTCTCCGGTATCTGTTTGTATGGGCCAGAACTTATCTGTATGGTAGGAAGTTAGAAACTACCAAGAAATGATAGCAATCTACTCCAGCCTACTCAGGAAATCTTTTGTAGATTTTTCAGACATTTTCTGGCAGCTGCATGTCAAGGTTTTCTTGTACTAAGATGCTATTTTTCAATAATACACGTTTCACAGGTACGACTGGAGACAGAGAGCGATGTCCATATGTGTTCATGGCAAACTCCCAGAGTGACATGGAGGAGTGGGTCCGCACTCTACGCAGAGTCATTGGAGTACCAACAAGTGGAGGTTCAGTAAATCTTAAAATGTTATGAAAACTGTTTCTATCTTTTCCCCCATCATTCTCTTTAGTGCAGTTATGTCATGTTATATGTTTCCATGCCTGTCAATTCCCAAAACAGAAATAATTTCATAAAAAACTTATTATGGAAACTGAGATTATATGTGGCTATCCTGTCTGTAATACTGAATGCTGAATTACTGTTCATTCTTAGCTTACAAATAGGAAATGTCTTTGTCAGTACATATAGTGTAGTGATATTGTACATATACTCTATGTACATCCATCACCTGTAGTTGGCAGCTACATGATGATTCAGCATGAAAATCCCTTCAGGTAGAATATATCAAATTATCTTTAAGACAAGTGTTGAAATTGAAATTGAAAGTTTTTGGGAAATTAGTTCATTCACTTTTTTGTCAAGAATGTTAGATGCCAAGATTGATGCTGCTCTGATATATATCTGTTAAATATGAAGCCACAATCATGAGACGGTTAGCTTAGCTTAGCATAAAGACTGGAAATGGGGGGAATCAGCAAGCCTGGCTCTGTCCAAAGAAAACAAAATCCACCTATCAGCACCTCTAAAGCTCACTGATTAACATACTGTATCTCATTTGTTTAATCAGTACAAAAACTGTTCTGTTTTTCCGGAGGATTGTGTGATGGACTATCTCTCAGTCTGGAGCAGTAACTTCCTGGAGTCTTTGCTGGTTGCCTAGCAACCTAATGCTGACAGCAAAAGTACTGTTCTTGTCTAAGACATAGTCGGAAACTAGTTAATTTCTCCTGTATGCACTCTTCATGCTAAGCTCAGCTCATATTTACATACATACATGATAGGTATCATGAAAGTCTCTACTCTGAGCATGAAAGCAAATAAATGTCGTACATTGCTTTAAACCAGAGCACAACCCTACAACTGGCATAAACACCACGTTACAGAGATAAAATGTTGTTGTCTTGAATATGTATTTTTTCTGATCATACTATACAAGCATAACTGGTCAAAAATGTCATGTAGAACTTTTCTGCATCTCTGTAGTGTTTGGAAAGAGTCTCATGGACACCGTAACATATGAGCAACGTTTTGGGCCTCGCATGGTACCAATCTTGGTGCAGAAGTGTGTGGAGTTCATTAAAGAACACGGACTGGATGAGGAGGGCATCTTCCGCCTGCCTGGGCAGGACAACGCTGTCAAACAGTTTAGAGACGCCTTTGATGCAGGAGAGAGGCCCTCCTTCCCCAGGTAACACACTCATGCTTCTCTCTGCACAGACTAGAGCCATATGAATGATTTGATTAAAAACAGTCATGATTTCAGTCTACCTCAATATTACACCTGTATTTTGCTGGAAACCTTTAACTTGAACTGATTCGAAGGCTACATTTTGAATGAATGCCACACATGTATGCATGAGTAGAAGTGGTAGTGGTATGGGGCATATATTGTATCTAAAGTAGGTTATTCTCATTACTGAAATACTATAAAGTGGTTTATTTATCATGCCAACAGAGTCACAAGTCCTCTTTGAAACTGGTTGGTAAATGTATGATCTTAAGAAGGCCACTGCTATATAAGGTGAAAATGTCCTAACCTCAATCAATCAGCAGCATCAGCTTTTTTTTCTGAGAAAGTAGTTAGAGATGAGAGAGATTCAGAGAGGCTGATAGATTTCTGTCTGCTCAGAGCTGAGGGCGACACCACATCCTGTTCTGGCAGGCACACAGGAGGACGTCTGTATTACTCAACATCACAAGCTCCTCTGACAGAGCACTGTTGATTATAACATTCATTTAACAAGATTGTTTGTAATCTATCAGAGTCAAGGAGCACACAGTTACAGCCAGCAGGGCTACTGAAAGATTTTCTATGTCATATTCCGGGCCAAAAAGAGTCTACACAACACAGCTGAATCCAAGCTTGGCTGAATATACAAAACTAGGCCCAGAGCCCCAAACAGTGAATTCCAAGACAACTTTGTGGATATGAGAATGTTAAAAAAAGGACCTTGTTTACACCTACAGCCCACCGTGTAAATACTTTTTATGAATCCAGTAAAATATTTACACAAGTCTTGTTTGTCATGATGGAAAAAAACCCTTGATAAAACTCCAAGCTCACAGACACCTGGCAAATACACAATTAATAAAAAATAGATGTTACTATTAGCTATATATGTATATGTATGTATATGTATGTATATATATATATATATATATATATATATATATATATATACACGTATGTGTAGGGTTGTAGGGTTGAGTTAACTTTATAATAGATTTAAGCCAGGTCAAAGGGCTTGAGCCAACTACATGTTTGTGATAACTCATGCAACCAATACTAGCTCCATGTACTGGCAAAACTGTGGGTATTTAAGGTATAAATGTTAGTTATATTTTAAGTGGATGTTCAGTGGATATGTGTCATTGCCTGCAGTGACACAGATGTCCACACAGTGGCGTCGCTGCTTAAGCTCTACCTGCGGGAGCTGCCAGAGCCCGTTGTGCCCTGGACTCAGTACCAAGATTTCCTGGACTGCACCACCCTGATGGATAGCCTCAGAACAGAGGTATGCTTATTCACAAAAAGACTACA
>BRZM01002456.1:78174-109378 GCA_033238685.1 Lates japonicus | reverse complement strand
AATCCATAAGCTTTTGTTTTTTGCTCATTTTTAAGCGGCTGGGTGATGTAAGCCAGTTTTAAAACCATCTATCACTCTCTGAATAGAACCACGTGTGCACCATGGGTTAACTCTCACGCCTGCAAGACAGCTGGGATCTATTTCTGTATAAAATATGCATTTCTGACTGACTAGATCCTGACTGTACCGTGACGACACATTCCACCTGATCCATGATGTTTCAGCTTAGCTGAAATGATCTGGTAACCTTTATTTTAATACCCTCAGTACTTCATCCGGTATTATCGCAGCCAGTCACCTCCTCACACCAGCTTCCCGCCCACCTCCCTCTCTCCGGTCCCTGCATTATCTTTTTCCTATCTTTTGTCTCTGTATAGGTCAACATCATGTACGTAGACAAAACACCCTTTACCTTCACAGGAGATTTCAGAGGTCCCATTACATGAATTATTTAGTAAAATGTGAAAGCAGAGGCAAGCTCAATGTCATTTCACTTGTTGTCAAACTAGGTTAATTCCAGACAGTCTCCCAATAGCACTGGGAACACACAAGAGTGATTAAACATGATCTTTAATGGAATATTGAAGAACAGTCTCAAGGGTAATTTAAGCAAAAACTCGATAGGTCTGCCAGCCAGATCTAATGAACAGAAGGAAATAAGAGAATCAGGGGAAGAGTGGACAAATAGCCCTAACCGAACGAATGGCTCTTGTACCACCTGCTAAGCATCATCAGCAGCCAAGGGGACTAATTGATAATGCATTATTAGCTGCCACCCCATAATGGACTTGTATTTCATCCTGTCCTTGATTGCAGGACGGAGGGGGAAGGATTTGGCCATGAAGCACCTAAAACAGATGGCAAGGTGAATTGTTCTCTGGACACATCTGCCAACGTGTCTATTAGGGGCTTAGGCAGGCCAGCCTGCGTCCGTGTGTCTGTGAATGTGTGGAGTCAGACCTTCTCAAAGCAGCCACGGGTGAGAAGGAGTCAAAGTGGATTTAATTGAGTCTGTGTTTAATCTGGCCTTGAGACAACTGGGTGGGTGTTTGAGCCGCGCTAGACAAAAGTGACGCAGGGCAGAATTAAACACCAACCATGCTGATTGGATCTCCTCCGATAGACTCATACAAAGGTCAGATTCTCGGTGTCTCCGTGACTTTGTGTAAGGTATATTTTATTTGGGAAAAATTTGGAGTACATAGGTCTGTTCCTTTGAAGGTGGTCTTGACATGCAGGAATAATGAATTTCAAAATTAACTGCAATTAGTGGAACAAACGGGAAACATACTTTATTATTTGTCAAACAACAACGCTGGCGTTTCCATCTCCCACACCACAGCCTTTGTCCTCCCACCAAACATATCCAGCGCTAGCCTCACGCTTTTTTTTCTCTCTAAAGTAATTTTGCATTTGTTGTCCTACAAAAGCTGTGCCTTGCTGGAAGTTGAATATATTCAGCACTCTTTATAGCCTTTTTCCTCTCTCACAACAGTCTAAGTTATTTATTTACCATATCTGGTAAAGACAGACGTGGTTATCAATATAGTCTCGGGCTGCATTTGTGTTTGTGTGTGGGTGTATTCAGTGATGCAGCAAAAGTATGGAAAATCTGTGTGATCACGGTGAATTCATCATATTGAAATAATAATAGATTGCTGGGTCTGTTACATAGTCTGCAGCATTTTTTTTAACTTAGCAGCAAGAATGATAACAGTCAAGCCTCAAGTAAAGTGCATTTAGCACATTTCAAAGGCACATGTAGTCTGTGTACCTTCGAAAGCGTTTGTCCTCAGAGCTATTGAAATATTTGCTCAGATCCGCTCTAACCGAGAGTTCTAAGCTTTCTGGAAGCCCTAACCGAGACATCTGAATAAAATGTGGTCTCTGTGCTGCAATGAAATGCAGCATGCAAGTTACCCAGGCCACTTGTACTGCTCCTTTGTGCTGACAATAGAGGCTGCCAAACGCTGATTCCACAATGCGCCTAAACAAAGGGCTAGAGCCAAACACGGTGGATTGAGAGGAGTTGAGAAGAGCCGTAAACCTCCCTCCCACCTGTTATTTGATTATTTTTCCATTTTACATGTTTTACTGTAATGTAATTATCTTTCGACGCATTTCCACATCCTTCGAAAATGAAAGATGCGAAAAGTTATGCTGACAGTGAGGGAGACAGAGTGGAGCCAGGCTGAATCAACACCTGGGTTCTGCTCAAATTCGTTTAAAATAGTGGAGCCAGAGTGTCGTGAGGGAGCTTGACAGCCAACAGTCCATGGAGATTTTTGATAGGCAGAGCAACTCAGTGGCTGACAGTTAATGCTTTGTGTTTGGCCCCAAGGAGACTTTCTGCATAGGTATTTTATACACTCCTCCAACAAAACATCAGCCCTCCTTTAAACTAGAAGCCGTAGGTGTCCTGGGTATGGGATAGTGGTGGCAGTGAAAGGACTATTTTATGCAGTGAGGGAAGAAAGTAGCTTCAATCTTCCTCATGAAGTGCTGTGTAAAATATAGTGCGTTAGAAATTTCTGTGAAGTGTCACAAATAAGATGTTAGACGCAGGTAAGATGCAGCCTGTAACTAAAGGCACCTAAACCTGTGCAGTCTATATACTGTACTTTCAGAATTTGCTGACTGGACTTGCATATGCAGGCTACGACTTTTGGGTCAGGTGGTGACAGGAGGAAAACAGCCAGGAAAATCTGTTCCGCCTCTGCGTTCCAAGGAACAGCCCAAGTCATCAGCATGCCCTCGCCCACATACAATACCCCTGAATCAGTGTCGTGGTGGTCAGCCCAGTTTCACCGCAAACACACAAAGAAGAAAATGCAGAGACGACGTAGCACGGGGTTTGAGGGAAACCTTTTTCATGGGAGCAGTGTTCGAGGCGTGTTGGAAATAAGAGCAGCAGTTCTGGTCTGGGAGCCATCAGGAGTAAATTTTTTTGAGGATTTTGCGATTGAAATAAATAATTCATTCAGTATTGTTTTTTTAGACCATGTGTTTGTTTTCTAAAGATGTTTTGTTATTTTTTTTCTTTTCTTCTGTCTTTCAAGAGATCTTTGTGTACAACATGTATTTAAAGGGCTAAATACGGGCAGGGAGATTTTCAGTTTCTCAATCATTTTAAATTCCAGGACATTTCCAAGTATATATTTGATGGATTTAGTGTTAGTTGTGCACTCTTCTTCTTATAGTCAGCTCTCCTCTGAGGTAGTTAAGTAAATTTAATGTAAGTCACTTTAAGGAAAAAAGACATTCATTGTTTATAGCCAAATGTAATGATCGGCAGTTTTTCTGTATCTTGTAAGTATGACACTAAACTTAGATGAAAATTGTCACCTTGGGCTTCAGGGCATATTTCACACTTTCTTCACATTTTAAACTATTAATTGCTTTATCAAGAGTCTTTGATGAAAAATGGAAAACTAGTTGCAGCCCATTTCATATCTTTTGGATACATTGCATCTCTTGGCTTTAAATCATCACTTATATTTGCTTTCTTCCCTTTACAATGTCATCATCTCTACAATTTTGTACACATTCCTACACCACCTCCCAACACCTGCTACCTGTGATAGCAAACCAAGATCAGGGGTTCGCCGTACTTTCACCCATTCTCTCTAATTTTCAGCGTCAGGTTATTTATAAAGTCCACAATTCTCTGTCTTGCATCTAACTGGGGTTAATAATTAATGTCACATTTGAACAAAGAATTAATATTTAAAGGCCTAACCATGTTCGGTCTACAGCACTTCATCCCCTCATGCACCACATTATAGTTGACTTGGACTCAACAACATGGTCCAGGTTGAATGAAGACCATGTTGACTCAACATCATGTATTCACTGGGGCAAGTTTAAAGAAATTACTAACTGACGCTAGACATTTTATAGGCGTTATCCTCTAAGATGTAGCTTCCATTTATTACACTATGCCATATAGATTCTTTTGTAAGTGAAAACATTGGTTTTATTTATATTCTTCATCTTCTACAGTGTAGAACTTTTTCATCGTAAAATATAATTTTATTTTCACCAAGTTATGAGGATACATAGTATGTCCCACCTCAGCTGCTGCTTTCGCTGAGAGCCTCTTTAAAGTCATGTAAGGAGGGGTGGTAGGTAAGACTTGAGTGTGCCATTTGGTCCTATTACATCTTCATGAGAGATTGATTTAGAGACACTCAACCATTCTGTATCTACATCACAGCACAATGTTGACACATAATTATCCAGAGGTTTCACAATGTTGCAAGTCTTTTTTTCATGCCAGCCCAACCATGAGCATTACAGATTGTTAACATTCACATTACTTTCCTTAACAAAGCAAGGTAGCTCATGATTTGTGGGCAGGCTGCAGTGTTAAAACTAGGGGTGAATTTTTAGCAAGTAAGAAGTCAGAGTTTGGAAGTGTAATTGATAGGTATTGCTAGCATTTCACTCCTTCTGAAAGACTGATACTTATTGTGTGCTGTAACCTTTTCTAGAAATTAATGTAAGCCACTTAATCACTGAAGGATTGCAAGAAATATTATCATTTGATATGCAATAGGAATTCTTTTCCCTACCTGGTAAGCAAGGTGTTTAGAATGATACTATATATATATACACACACAGTCATCAGAGCACTATGTTTATGTTTATTTTATTTAATAAAGGACAATGTGCATTAATTAACACAAGCACTTGGCTAACTGCGTAAATGTGCCATATGTAGTCATAGAGGCTAATTTGAATTGCAGTCCTGGTGCAGGTTGATAGCATAAAAAGTGTCAAAGAAAATATAAAGGCACATAAGCACAGACAATTAGTAAACAATAACTCAGCTTATATGGTATATAAAATTCATTAAAGAAAACACATAAGCACACAAGGAAATTAGTATTACTGGACTGGATCAGTAATAATAGAAAGAGATGTAAAATTGCAATTGCTAATGTTGTTAAAGATCGATGCCATTTTAGTAATGCTTTATTAGAAATAGTGAGCACACTGGTGCAAATTAAAAAAACACCCACCAAAAAACTTTATCCAGTACAAGTGTTACAATATTAGATATCATGTGGTTATTATAAGAGCAAATATAAATTTTAGTATGTCAAAGTACTTCAGAAATGTGGAAAAATTTTGTTGAGTTTTGTAGAAAGACTTTCGTAGCCAGCCCCCAGGCTGTTTACTGAATGTTTGTTGTTGTGCTGAATATTTACATCTGCCACACCTTCTTCATTGATTACCAAAACTCTGGCTTGACTCGATAACACTGTCGCCAGCCCAAAAAGGGACCAACTGATCAGTGAGGAGGGAGGAAAACCCTAATGCAATTTGTATGGCGTAGAGCACCTGCAACCAGATAGAGAGCCAGGGCTTGACTTAATTTGAAGAAGCTTCCTTATTTTACTTCAGCGCTCAAGGCCAAGGTCAGATAAGGGGATAGGAAACATGTTAGCCTGAGCAAATTATCGGCTTCATGTGGGTAACGTTCTATCAGATCCTCCCACCTGCAGAATGTAATGGAAGCAGAAGCAAAGTGCTCAAGGCCTCTACCCAATGTACCTCATCTGAGGTGTGATGTATGTGTGTGGAGATAAAGGAGCCGGTCCCAAATACCCTAAGCCTGGAATAATTTTGTGGCATCTAGGAACATTCTGCTCTACAATCATCGGGGTCAGGATATTGATGGAGAGTAATTACAACGAGGGTACTTTTGGTATGGCACTGTGGTAAATCACAGCACTGCCTCTGTGTGTGTGTGTGTGTGTGTGTGTGTATGTGTGTGCTATTAAGGAAAGGTTAGGCAAACTAATTATGGAGGGACAGTGTAAAGAAAAATCCATTGCTTTGAATTAATGTCCGCTTGATGCAACTACTGGTGGCTTTTTGTATGGTGGCCAGAGAACAGATAGAATGGAAATACATAACAGAAAGCAATTTTGATGTTCATGCGGATATCTGCGCTCAGTGACATGATAAGCTTGGCTCCTGTTTTGTGCATCAATTCATTATCGCTCCAAACCTGTGAACACCTGTGCAAATCTAAAAACATAATTTGAAGTGTTATTTATGTATACTGCAGTGCATTGTTGTGACATCCCAGCCTTAAGAGTGCCAGTCACTGATAAATATGGCAGGAATTTCAGAGTGCTCACTGGAGCATGCAGAGTGTTTGCACTATTATTCTTTATTACTACTGAGTCCAAACACTTTTATTCAAAATCCCATCCCCACGCATACTTCTGTGCAGATCCGAGGTCTGGAAAAAACTGTTAAAGAGATCTGCACTCTACTCACTCTAGTAACAGAATCGGAATTTTAAAACAGGCGTGTTTGCCCATGACTTTCATTAGTGTTTCTTCTGTCCGGCGCCATTACACTTCTCATCCCCCGCTGTCGAGACTCCACCTAACTCCTGGCATTGGGCTGAACTTCAAATGATTTGATTGTCACCGTGGTTTGTCAGCCATGAATAATCTGTAACGATATTCGTGAGTATCAGCAGGGGCCTTGCAGCGTGCATTCAATAGGAAATGGACAGTCTAATCAAAGAAGCTCTTGAAAAAGCTGGCTACAAATCCAGAGGCAGAGCCTTGACCCAGAACGCTGTCCCACTGACTTGAGTCGCAACCTCACCCAGCATTGCTGGGAATGGGAGGCCTCACTGCTGCATCTCCATGTGAACTCAAGGCTTGTTTTTCCTCCCTCCTGCCCCTCCTGTTCCTGTCAGCATTTGCTGTTTAATAGAGCCATGCTTCACCCAGAAGGCCACTCTTTATCTCCAGCAGGAGACAGACGCTTATGGCGCCCGTGCACTCCTGCCATTCTTAGCTCTCCACGCCAGGTAGCGCGGGCCACCCATCACTACATAAAGTCTGAAGACTTGATGATAAAGCAGGCGCCCTTGGTTTTGTGACCTGGGGTTAATTTTATATTATTTTCACATGGAAATACTGTGTAAGTTGTTATGAACCTCTTTTCAAACTGACTTCAGGAAGCTGTTTAGTTCCAAAGTTGTTGTTTTTTTGTTTTTTGTTTTTTTTGACAACCTGGCTCAGTGTCAGGAGCTCTTTCACGGAGGAGAGGTAAAGTAATTGGTCTGAGGGATGAGGAAGAGCCGATTGTTGGTCTCTTGAAAAGAAGCTCTGGACACTGGTGGTGCTGATGATGACACTGATGCCACCCAGTACAAAGAAGAACCACAGGAGGAAATGAAACACTTAGAACCTGCTTTTGACTGTTGCCAGGTGCAGACAGTGCATTCTTAAAAGCGTTCATCTGTGATGTCTCCCCTCAACCATTGCGAACTCTCTCCCTTGAAATGGTGCATTCCCCTGATGTAGAGTCACCCAACCCTAATCCTCCTATATCCACTGATGAATCCCAGCCACACACACAGTAGGGATGCTGCCTAATTGAATTTCCTTGGTCACAATGAACACACACTCAGGACCTGCAAGTTCCAGTCCTTGCCTTTGATAAGCAAATGACCCCTATGGAATTGAGGTCACAGCCTGCGAAAACAAGAGCGAGGGAGGAGAAAAATAAAGTCCCGCACTCAGACAAGCCCAATATCGACTCACCCGGGATTGAGTCCAATGATGTTTACCCTGTGTGTGTTGAGCCCCTCTTGGCTCAGGGGAAGATTCATCCCACACCCACACACACACACACACACACGCACTCGAGCAGAGAGGGACGTCTGTGCTCTTGTCTCTTGTCACAGAGCGACTTCCTTCCTATTGTTAAGTGTCACTGTTTGAGTGGAGTGTATGTGTAAATAATCTTGCTTTGCCACAGATTAGAATAAAACACAATACAGTAAGTATTGGCGCGTCCTTTGTGTGTGTGTGTTTGTGTGTTTGTGCCAGCGGATCTAGTAATGGCTCGTGATTGTATTCCATTGCCTGGAGACTTTGCAACATGCTCCATCATAGAATAGTAAGGTCAGTTAATTCATGAACCCAGCCACTCTGCATCTCCTCTAGTCTTTTTTTATTCCTTCCATTTCATTTGTTAAAAATCAAGAAGTCTTGAGGCAGAACAGTGTGTTTGCTTTAGTGTCTCTAAGTGTGAGTCCCAGAGACCACAGATTGGATGCTTTTATAGATTCTCCTTTTTAGATACAGGCTCTGAATGCACGTCTGCCTTGAACAGATTTTTGATCAACAGAACTGTCACAGGACATCATGACAGGGGAATGAGGAGTACATGTCACTCTCACATTTCAAAGTGTCTGTATACCTCCCGATTCACTTCTCACAAAATTTCAATTCAATTTCAGTTTACTTACATTAACAGTCAAAAGATCATTAAAATATATGGTGAAGTGATATAGCCGTGTTTGACAGCCCAACCTCGTTCACAACAGAAAGAAATGTTTTTCATTTCATGTAAGTCCTTGGCTCAATGGGACAGGAAGTGGTCCAAAGCATGCAGTAGGTGTGGACTATTTATATAGAGTCAATGATCTGCAATGATCCGCTCTTCCTCAGTAAACTGAAACTGAATTGCAAGAACTGAATTTGAATTGTGAGAACTGAATGTGAAAGTATACAGGGAGTTGAATTTTCAGTGAGGATCAAATACATTTTCAGAGCAAATGAATTCAGTTTCATAATACTACATTCAGTTTCAAGTTGGAATTCAGCTCCAAACTAATAAATTCAGTTTCAAATTTTGTTATTCAGACTCTGTTTTTTTAATGCGACTTGAGCAATTCAAATTTGAATATAAATGATTCAAATTCCAGGGACACATATTTGTGGTAATAGGGAGATTTTTGTGGCATGTTGAACAGAAAACAAAGCTGATTTAAGAAGCGAAGGGCACTGATAATGCAACAGGTAACATAGCATAACCTCATTTACTTTGCATAAAAGCAGCAGTTTACTGTACATAACTTTAATTGTTGTTGTTTTTTTAAATTGTTTTAAGGACTTTATTGTGTCGATCCCACAGCTGGAAGCAAACCAGCTAATGTAGTAACACAGGAGAAATCTGTTTTCCATCAGTCCGAATCGGTCAGTGGGGTCCATCCAAACCTAGATTCACAACCATATTTTTGTAGTTTCTATATTCTATGTACGTGTAAGATTTTTATACTATCTCTATAGAAATGTTACAGCATTGCACTAACCTTGAGTTGATATTGGCAGTTATAATAAGAAACCAGAAATTCTGCTTGGTTCAGTCTGAGAGATACTTGAACATAAAGGCAGAGTTTGAGCTGTTTGCTACCTTCACATAGCAAAAGAACTGTTCTCTCACACTGTTGGCCTTGTCAAACATTCAGTGTAAACATTGCAGTGACCAATCTAAATACAAAGAAAATATATCATGTAGTAAATACTGGTGCAGTTCTGTGGTTCAGCAATGAAGTGCTTGTCCGGAGCTGCAGCTGCAGACCTGGGTTTTATGTGTAGAGCAACAGCATAAAATGAACTTGTAACAGCAGTTTGGCAGTTTGGACTGTGTCAAAAAAAAAAAAAAAAAAAAAAAAGCGTAGGGCACTTTTAGTTTGTGTGTAAAGCGGTGCTAAATACCAAAAGGACCTGACCACAGTAATTGACATTGGTATGGCTGTGTGTAAATGGTATGCACGTAATGTAAAATGTGCAAGCATGCCTATGTTAGTCTTTACTGTTGTTTGTTAGTCCTTAATTATTCCCATGCAAATGTTACGAGGCTTGAGGATGTGTTCTTTCTAAATATTATGGGTAAGTACAGCCAAGTAAGTTGCCCCATTGCCATCCAATAAAAATAAACACACCAGGGTTCCAGCTGTAAGCCTGGGATTCATACGGTGTAAATCGCATAATCGCCCTTTAAAATTTTCACTGTAATTTCACTGAGGCTTGGGATATGAGCTCATTTATGAATGGGCTACAGATCAAACCGAAGGCTGAGGGAATCATGTCATGTTTTAATTATCCTTTAACAGGAACGTTAAGTGCACCCTCAGTATCTTGCGGGAAAGGAAGAGTAAATTTCATTTTTAGCTCCTCACACCTTGGAGGCAGCTAAGCATACTATTAGAAATCGATATTGATATAATTGAGTCATAAGTGTCTCAGTGCTCCATTTTCAGAGAGACACAGCTTTCAGTGAATCGATGGTGTACTTGTCGTATCAGTCATGTTTGAGTGATGTGCATAAAGTTTTGTTTTACTTACAGCCGTCTCAGTGGAATAGACTTTGGAAAACCACAGTAAACAGCAGCCTGTCCAATTATTATTAACTGCTATAAAATTACAGTCCTATTTTGTTCACAAAGTGATGAGATTATTTTGTCCTTCTTATTAATTGGAGTGAAATTGGACAGAGTGACTCACAGCAGTGTTACTGGAAGGTGTCAGACACAGAAAGCAGGTAATTATGGAGACAGGAAGAGATAAGGAAACAGAATGCAATTACCCTGGCAAGCAGAGCTTCAAATTGCTCTTCTTAGGATTTCTCACCTCAGGTTGCTATTGTTCATGCTTTGCATCTCCATACTGATCTTTATTCCCTTTACCCTCCAGCTCAAAGAAGGAGGAAGGTTTGCATTAATCAAATGAATTTCTACTGTAAGTAGAGCCATGCAAACTACACTGAACGTGGCTGTTTGCTGAATTTCAAATGTATATATTCAAAAATATTTTTCCAAATGATTTGCATTCAAAAGCTGTTATGAGCTCAGTCTAAATCAGGGCCATCAGATGTTTCCATTGTTCTTCACATCCAAGGCTGCGAGGATTTCTCAGAATTTAGTTTCACTTAACTTTCAGGTTTAAGGGCACGCTTCAGACTGATTTTTACTCATTATTCACCATGCACACTGCAACTGTATTATTATTGGTGCAGTCATGGAGCCTTATATAGAATATATTTCCTTCCCTTTTTTATTAATAACTAACACATAATAAGAAACACACACATACGCAAATATAAGAAATCCCTCGCTAGTGTACAGGATATGATTTGCACACTGCTGCACTGTAAATAAAAGTGTGTGTTTAACCAAGAAAAACTCTCCTGCTGCATTAGACCTAATTTCATTATTTTCTTTCAATGCTGTGGCTGACATCTTGTTAATATTGTACAAAATGTAACTGCAAGAATAACTGTGACTGTAACAATGTGCTTTTGATTGCACAGGTAGGGAATATGAGTGTTGTTCCTGTTGTATAAGGTACATGCTCATGTTTTTTACTTCATGTTTCATGGGGAAAGCCAAATGTTGCCACTCTACTGATTTGAAGGAAGACGGAGGGTTTCTTCTGCTCCATTTGTTCATTCTCTGTAGTGCCCATTTTGTTACTTTAGCCATTTGTTTTAGCTTTTAGGTGCTCTCTCAGCCTTTGCCATACACTCTCTCTGCAGACACACACATACACACACAAAATAATAGGAGAGGTGGACTTCAGAGAGAGAAAGAAAGAGACTAAATGAGGGTGAGTTCTACAAGAATCCAGTCTTGTATTTCAAAAACAATCAAACTTTCTTTTCAGTTTTTGGCAGAATTATAAAAATCTATATAAACATACAAATATCACCTTGTCCTCTTTTTGACTTAGCTCTGAGTGAAGCACATATGAGAGCATGGTTGGTGAAATCTCACAGCACAGGGTGTTGTTGACGCTCTGAGTGGCGCTTCAGGGCTGGATTCACTGCACATGTACTCACATTTACTGTGATCACGTATAGCGAAATCTACCGCATTTAGACGCTAATACATGGGGGGGAGGGGTGTCTGTCAGTGACCCTCAGAGGTACTTATCGTCTCATGGCTGCTGGCAATGGAGCCTCTTCACTTTCCTCCCTGACAGCTCATGTCACTGCTGGGCCAGCTTGCTCTCACACAGACCCCTGCAAATCCATATGCAGTTTACCCTAAATTGTTTACAGAAAACTCCCCATTTTTGGTTTGATGAATACTCTGTATTAGCTCAAGTGCTTTATGTAATTGCTGTATAGGTTTGATGGCCTGATAGGTACCACTAGTCAAGTTCAGTCAGCTTCAGTCTGTGGCTGGAAATGATCATTGCAGACAGATCAAGTGTGTGAGGGGAGTGTAAGAGTGTCACAAAGTGCTTTTATGTAAATTGCAGTTGAAGAGCAGCTCTCCATTGAGACTTAAATATACAGCAGTGTATATGCTACTCTGTCAGTCTTGGGGATCTGTCCTCTGTGACTGCAAAATGCTCTGAGTACATATGAAAGGTTCTCTCCAAAAAGACCCCTGAGAGAAAAGATTAGACGGTGAGAGAGAGAGAGCTGGATGGAAAACATGGCAATCTCTTCATCAGAGTGAAGAGAAAGTAGGACACATGGTAGGGATCAAGGTCGAGGTTATATATATATATATCAGAGAGAGAGAGAGAGAGAGAGAGCAAAAATTAACATATAGACCAAAATTTAAAACCCCGTGGTTGTAATGTTGTGGCTGTAGGTTTTAATGTTGCCCCATATATACATTTACAGGGCAAAGGAAAATGAAATGAAAGATATTCTCTCAAATATCAAAAAAGACAAGACTCTGACAACATTATATTGTTTGGATGGTTTAGCAGAATGGATTTCATCCCAATTTTGTGTGGAGAAGGGTTGTCTTTGCTTTCATCTTGAAAAGCAATAAAGCTATTTTTGCCCTGCGTTCCAGCAGCGTCACTTATATCAACACTGTTGTGGAAATGCTCTGTAGATGGTGAACTCTTCCCCCCACCTGAATTTAATAATAGGGAAGCAGGTCGCACTGAGTATTTTTATTTGTAGAGGGTTTGTTTAGCGCTTCCTTGTTTCTTCCCAACTGTTGCTGTTTTAACGCCCTCCAAATTACACCAAGGATAGCTGTGAGGCTCTCTTCTCATTTTCCTCAGTTAACAAGCACTCTGTTTATATATGATTATGGTTCTCTGCTTGTTTATTCTGCCTGGCTTTTTTAAATTACTTTGCTGTTTTAGTTCAAGGTACAAAATGCACTAAAGGATTCAGCTGGGCTCATTTGTTTCCCCTTTCCGTTGAGAAATATTTACGGTCATTTCATTCTTTGCTGCCGTCAAGTGAGCTGATGGGGATAAACCTGTGCTCATTCAGCTCCCCCTCGTTCACCATTTTGACGGTTATTCCTGTGTTTGCTTTGCAGCGCTGCCAGTCATGCAGGTGACAATTGACATTACTAGACAGCAGGTGGAGAAGATCTTCGGTCTGGATGAGTACTGGTGTCAATGTGTCGCCTGGAGCACCACTGGAACCCAGAAGAGCCAAAAAGCATACATCAGGATTGCTTGTAAGTGCACTTTTAAAATGATCACTGTGTCATTACAAAGGCAAACACTGCCTAACAAGGTGATTACATATGGCATGTCAGTATGTAATAAGAGGATATTAGCAGGGTGATTTTTTTTTTCCACTTTGGGTGGTTGGGGAGGAACTAAGTTTCATTTAACAATTAGCCCAGAGGCCATAATGATCTGATGCACCACAGTGTATTAATGTGATTACAATGTAGTTAAATCTTCCTCCTATGATTCTACTTAGAAACAGAAAATATCAGAACCCAGCAGGGAGAAACGGAGAGCAATGCATCTGCTTGAAGGCAGTCTGAACACTAAATTTGAGTATTCATGAGCATATTTTTCACTGGATACAGTATATCAGCAATGATCCCTATGAAAGTAACTGGAATAAAAACAGATTTGAAATTTATTGCTGTGCAGCAATCATAAATCTGTCTGGGGAACACAGACACATCCCTCGCTGCGGCCTCAAAAGCTTTATTAGAGGAAGCCATTTTAGTATTTTAAAGCATTCTGTCTATTAATTCCCACATAAATATGCATTATTCCAGACAGAGCCGAACAGCACTGTCTCCAAACCTCCAGATGTTTTGAAAACACACATTCATTATCCAACCTTGTTTGAGAGCTGAACAAAGTCAGTTAGATGTAAGATGAGAACACACACAGGCTTCAGTAACGATGCACTCGCACCGGTTCACATTCACGACATTCATGTGCACACACATAAACGCTCACATAGATGTTAGCCTTCCAGGACTGTTACATCTCAAGTCTCCTCCAGTCCCATTGTATCCACTTTAATTAAATTGAATGTCGTGAAACTCTCTGCATGTCTTAACGTTTCTCTCTGTATGATTGGTCAGGACAGGCTCAACATCTGTTTAAAGGAATTCACTAGCAGCTCACATCCGCACCCTCATCCCTTTGCGACACAGTAACATGTTGCTTCGCTCGGAGTCAAAACCCGAGGTGAACACATCAAATTTGCGCCAACCCACTACCCATTAGCAGCCTGTCTAGCTCGTCAGATACAAACTGACCTGCATTTATGTTCCCCACAAGAAATAAGCATCGCCAGGTTTACCTGTGTAATTTACAGCCTGGGCTTACGGACAAAAATATAGCAGGACCTGGGACAACAGTAAGAGTATTCAATGAGACGTAATGTGAAGCCCCATGCAGTCAGCCAGGCTTGCAGGAGCTCTTGTCCAAGCGCCTCAGGGCTTTGTTTTCATGTGGCTGCTCCAAGCCCTCATACAGATGGAAGCTGGAGGCTGGCGGATGCTGGAGAGAGGAGAATGGGCGGGAGGGGAGGAGTGAGGGGTAATGCAATTGCTTTTGCTTGATGCCGGGCCCCTCTGGCAGCAGACAAGCATCTCTGAACCAGCCAGGCAGCCTGTAATAAGCAACATGGTTGGTGCCACCGATCCCCGTGTGGCTTAGGGGCCAACTGGAGTGCGACATGCTCAGCGAGGCCATGGGTGGACGTTTCAAGAGCGGAAAATTTTAGAAACATCGCCACGGCCAAGTTTTGTGGATAGAAGTATCTCATTCATGCCTCGCGAGCTCTTACAAATATCCTAATTGGCTGTGTTTCTTCCACTAGACCTGAGAAAGAACTTTGAGGAGGAGCCACAGGGCAAAGAGGTGGCATTGGACCAGGAGGTGTTACTGCGCTGCCATCCCCCCGAGGGAGTGCCACAAGCTGAGGTGAGACACGGATACAGAAGATATTTATAGGCCCCCCATCTAGCATCCATTTACCCTTTCCTCACCAGGAGGAGGACAAAGAGCAAAAAGTGGTTTAGGATCATCTCCCCAGTGTCTCATCCTGCTCCACCCGGGAACAGACAACCCTGAACGGATAAATTACACCTCTAATTATTCCCTATTATTGATTTATTATCACTCTTACATCTCTGAGAAGCCGTATATCACATCATCTAGTCACATCACTCAGGATAGGGTTGGAGGCTTCACTCCCCGTTTGGCATCTCTAAAGGCCTATCCATAATTAATGGGTCTATTTGCCTCACTCACTCACTATCTTATTCTCTATCTCTTTGCCATGTCTCCGTGTACTATATCTCTCATACACTCTTGTTCTACTCAAGTCTGTCTGTCTTTCCCTCTCTCTCCACGTCTCTCTGTAGTGTGTGTCTGTGTTTAGAGGACCAGACTGGGGCCAGCTGTTTCACCTCGTCTGCAGCGTCCTCCCAGTCCCTGATAGGCACTAACAGCTCTAATAACAACACAAGAGGAGGTTAGGCCAGCCACTCAGACAGCCCAGAGACCAGGAGCAGCAGACTAGCCAATCACAGCCGTACAGTGCAGGGACAGTTTGCAGAGAAATGTGAAGGAAGGTGCCAGCCACAGTTCAGTAGAAAAGAACATCAGAGCAGAAGTCACCACGGGAGAAAACAGGGATAGAGCACAAGGAGGAAGAAAGCCCAATTATATGCGGCATCGCAACTGGCAGTAATACCGACAACAATGCTGCCGTACCGTAGCTACTCTTGAGACGGTGCAAGGTCAAGTGAGAGCAAGAAAACAAGCAAGCCAATCTGAGAGTACACCAAAAAAAGAATAACATCAGTTTTGGCTTCTGTGAGAGGGCACAGAAACTACACAAAGCATGATCGGTTTTGCTCACCAACAGCTACACAGATATGCAGCAGCTACAAAATAAAAGTTACAAATCCTCCATAAAAAGAGAATAAATATTCAAGTTAGTTAGTTTCTGTGTATAAATAGATTCATTCCATCTGAGTATCAGTATCATACCAAGCTACATTTGTTCTTCTTGTGTCTGTACCTCACTGCTTTTTTGTCCATATAAAAATCTCTCATCCACAGCATGTCCGGTTACTGTAGAACTGCACAGAAGGCATTGAAGTTTCTATTGAGATGCAGTGACCACTGAAAACATATTTTCAGGTGGAGTGGCAGAGAAACGAGGATGTGATCGACCCAGCGAGCGACCCCAATTTTTTCATCACGACCGACCACAATCTCGTCATCAAAAAAGCCCGGCTGGCGGACACAGGCAACTATACGTGTGTGGCCGGTCAAAAACATCGATGATCGCCACAAAAGCACCTCTGCCACGGTCCTAGTCTATGGTAGGTGACAACTTCTTTCAGCAGGTGTCAAAGCTCCGTACACAGAGGCTAATGAGAGGTCTGGGCTCGACGGTTCAAAATACACAAACACAAAAGCAACTCAAATGAATTATTTTTTGCTTGCATGTTGCTTCTGTTATCCCATATTTCCACATTAACCTGTTCTCTTGCATGGAAGATACATGGGAGCACTTTTTGTATCAGGAAGTTGTACAGCTGTAATAATGATCTGCAGTGTTACGCATATGTGACATATGGTGACAGCTTGCATAAGTTAGAGTTTTCATTGAGCAATGAATTACATCATCATGAATAAGAACATAAGATGGTAGTGTCCGCACAAATTAGTACAACTTAAATGTTACTATATTATTCTGCTAAAGCTGGCAGTCTCCAATCTTGGGGCTGCCATCTTCCTCCTCCTCTGTAGTGAATCCAATATGAGAAGAAAATTGAATTAACAGCAAACTGTAAATAATGACTCTGGCTTGATAAGCACACTGACCTTTTATTAAATGCAGCATATTTTCTATCACAGAGGTTCCTCTGGTACTGGCACTACTTTCAAAGTTTTGGCATACATTATAGCCTGGCTTAATTCTCAACTACATGCAAACAGGAGATGAAAATCACATGGGAACGCCATTATGAGAGCAACTTTGTGCATATAAGAGTCATGGGCAACCTGGCACAATGTCTATACCGGTTCGTTTCTGTTGAGGCTGCCAGAAAGAGGATATTATGATGTGTTGTAAAGTCAAAAACAGCAATTCTTGTTTATTGTCAGTTGAGAAAAATACACCATATGCTGGAAATACAGCACTATGTAAACGCTTGCATACCTCATCAGCTTATGACAGTTTGTTCTATATAAAATGATTTTTAAATTAAATTATTTAAAGGTTTTGTTGAGCATTGTAACAGTTTATGTAGTTTTATCACATTAAATTTGAGTCTACATTTGAAATACATAGACAGGGTATGCACTGTAACTACTTCCATCCCTTGTCAAACTAGTGTCAGTGGGAATTATTTGGTTCAAAATTCAATATCTTATGCAGTGCTCATATTGAGGTTGTAGCTACTGAATATTAATTACCACTTGAGATTGCAGTTACGCCTTTTCTAGCCAACAAAGCTTTCAGTAGAATCTCAGTGGATTTGAGGGTGCAAGATGAATTCAGAATCAGAAAACATGAGCAAGTGGAACGTGAGGTCATGTATGAGGTTTCCTGGATCAGTGTATTAAAGAAAACATTATTCTGTTTCCTAGTATAAAACAAAATACGTGTGTGGGTGGAACTTGAGATCTTTTATATTGAACACAAATAGATTATTTGTATAGTTAATTCTGTAAAAGTGTCATGCAAATGCTCAAAAAAATAAAATTCAACGACAGTAAAAGAGATAATTATATTTTAGATCCTTTCTTTAGGGTTTATCAGGTTTCAGCAACTGTGCAAACCCCTGAAGGGGGTCGAAACGCTTAAAATAGCACACTGTATGGCTGTAAATGGTTGAAAATTGAGTACGTACTTTCATGGTGAATGGTTTCAAATGAAACGTGTTAATTTGGAGCATGCAGTCAAAACACACATTATCATACACTCCAAGCTCCAGCATAAAAAAAAAAAGTGCAATCATTCTTAGTGTTGATTATAATTGATTAGCTTGTTGTTGGAAAAGACTTGCTCTGCAGATGAAGAAATCTAGAATTGAAAACGACTGTGGAGGTAGGACATTCACACTCCTATTGTTATTTTTTTTTTTTTCAATATCAACATTCATTTTCACTCTTAGACCCAAGAAAGTCTGGAATAAATTGCTGGGGTGCTTGCATGTGCAGTTTTATTTTTTTTTGCTGTCACGCTTTGTGCTTGACAAATGACAAATGTATTATTATTGCAGTATTAATTGAGGTTGCTCATAATAGAAGAGGTCTGTTAAAAGGAGACCTGTTGCTGCTGTTCGCTTGTGTTTCTCATAGCTGAAAAGAAAAATCTGCTAGGCTGAGAGCAGCACAGTCCAGCATGCTAGCTGATGTAGCTAGCTGTAGCAAGTCATAATAAGCGCTACTTTCAAAGGGGGTCTAAATAGGGGCCAGAGATGCATTTCTAACAAGGCCTGGCTGGTGGACTGCACTTGGTGCCAAGAGGTAATCAGGGGCCGAGTTGCCTGGCACCTACCTCGCTGTGGCGGCAATCAATCGACAGAGAGGCAAGGAAATGATTCAGCCAATGCACAAGCACAGGAGAGCGTTAGGGGAAATTAGGGCGAGTATACAGAGAAGGAACGACAGTGTTGTTCGAGTTAATAAAATCAGAATCTAAGGTCTCGTAAGCTGAGGCAAACACAGTAGACAGGAAGAAGTTGGCAAATTGAATCAGTGTGATTGATGCAGTCACCATGATCCAGCTATATCGCACTACCCAGTTCCAATAGACGGTTAAAATTTAGAACATAGGCACTGGCTCTGCAAATTATAGGAATCAGCATGGTGACTTTCGAACTGCCTGGAACTTGGTCTCAGATACAAAGACATTAAATTATACAGTGTTCAATTCAAAGAATACTTGAGTTTGAAGAATGACATGTAATGGTGTGAAATCAGTGGTGTGTGTGAAGGACACAACGAATTAATGAACAACCGTGATATATTATTTAGAAAGGGTTGGCATTTCAAGAGTAGGTAAGGCTTTTTGTGCACTTATGACTATGAGCTCTGAGATCTAAATTACTTCTTTACAGTGATTACATTCCCTGACTATATTATGAGGTACTGTATAATGTCCATGGTGAAATTTGAGGGATATTTACAATGTGTCCACTTTGCAGCAGCTCTGTCTTCATCAGAGATGACATCAAGATGCTGTTAGCATGTTATTTTCTGCTCCCCTGTTGAAACCATTTTGTTTCCACTGCAGTTGGCTGTAATTCCAACTTGGACACAGGAAGCAGCCTCCCCTTTTTGCTCTTGCTCTTCCATTAGTTCACCTTGCAGTGTTTGAACCAACAGTAACAGAAGTCACGATTATTCTAGCGCAACACAATTCTCTTGTCCCAGTGTGCGCTGGTAGTCCTTGGCTGTTTGTCCTTCATCCATCCGTCCCTCCTCCCTCCCTCCCTTCCCTTAACCTTCCTTCCTCCTCACCCCTCCATCCTCCTCCCTCGTTGCTGGTCTGATAGCCACGCGGCTGGGTCCACGTGACCACCTGGCCAACTGCAGTGCTGTGGGGCGTGGCTGGCAGAAGAGGAGTCGAGCCACCAATCCCACGCCATCAAATGGAGGCACATCCTCGTGAGGCAGAACATCCAGAAAAAGTGCCTGTGTGGCCACCTGTCCACAGGTAACTCCCAGGCAACCCTGCTTTGTCCTGTACGGGCTTCCTGTGGCTTCCTTTTGCATTTTTTTGCATCTAGAAGTCATCAATTCATCTTTATGTTGGCTGCTCTTGTACCAGCACCCCAGGTCTTTTCTTAGATGTCAGTGCTTCTGTTGTTTCCTGCAATTAGACCGCTACACAGCAAATGTCAGAGCCATTAGTCCTCATCCTCAAAGTGATTTATTATCACGCTTTGTTCACATATCTCTTTATCTTCTGCGCTGTACGCAGACCTTGCTTTTTATTTGGGAGACCTGTCTGCTTTAAGAGACATGGTCCCAGCCATGGCACTGTGTGAGACCAGCTAGTACATTTGTTATTGTTTGCTGCTCAAGCTATGTAGTAAAATATGGGCTATAAAAAGCTGGAATTATGGCAGCCAGTGTGTGCCATGTTTACGTGAGGAGTTGAGGGCTGCCATTTGCCCGGCCGCTCTCCCTGTGAGAGCTGCCAGAGCAGAGTGCCCCGCCTGATACTGAGAAACAAAACACTTGATCCTGGTAGCCTGAGATGGAAGTCGTTGCTTCATTTGGTGTCCCACATTAGCCCCCTGACAGAGGAGATACCGAGAGAGAGAGAGAGAGAGAGAGAGAGAGAGAGAGAGAGAGGGAGCAGGATAGGAAAAGGAGGTGTAAGGTGGAAGCAGGGACGGAGACAGATGGAATCAGATACAGTGTAAGGAAGGCAGAACAAAGCTCAGAGTGAGAGAGAGAGAGGAGGAAAACGAGAAAGAAGAGGCACAAGAGCTGGCTGTTGGCTGCCAGCGGATCAGTCTGTGGACATATAGCTGGGGCACTGCAGCATAAAGGACCGTATAGAAATCTCCTACGCCGTAAATACTAGCAGAAAGGAAATCGAACACCTCTGGCAGTGGCAGCTTCTCCGTGTCTAAAACAGAGGTTATCTTCCCCAGTGAATCATGGTGTTGTGTTACACATCTCCATGTAAAGACATCACTAGACGTCGCCGTGAGTAGCACATGGCCCGCTGGGAATACAGCAGAGAGTACATGTTACAGAAATGCATGACGCCTGTCAGGACGCTATCTGGATGGATTTGGAATTGTCACGAAGCAATTAGTAATGAATTAGAGGGGCACCGGACGCTGACATTCCCCCATAGCAAAGCAGGATGCTGACCCCATGAGCTTAAAGAGATTAATGTCAGTCCAAGCTGCTATTGTTAGACCAAACCCACCCTCCTCTATCTTTTCTTGTCTCGCATGAAAGTAAATTTTCAACCTTAGGGTGCTGTGACAGAAATTGTATTGTGCCCCTCAGAATACAGTTTGCAGAGACTTTGGGAGAAAGAACTCTTTTTTTCTCTGATGAGAGACGCTACAGCCACGTGACCCCGCCACACTCTATCAGTCCTGTTGGCAACAGAGGGTAGTCTCTGCCTCCTTCTCTCACTCGTTACCTGTCTCAGACAGAACATCAGTGGCACAGACAGCCCCAGCCGTCGGCACCCGAGAGGGTTCCCCAAACAGCAAGTCCACCACGCCAGAGCCTGGGATGATGGGCTGTTGTTTCCAATCACAAGTGGCACTGCGGTTCTGTTGTGTACCAACAGCATGCCTCTGAAGTCCCCAGATAAACTGACTCCTCCCATCATTTGTCACCCAGCCTGCAACGACAACCCCTATATACATCCGAATTCGCACTTTGATTCATCAAATACATGATTAACACATGTATGAATCATTATCGGTCAATGAAGCCTCAGCCACGTGGCGTCAGCGAGGGGAAATAGATGACACCAGCCTAACAGAGATACTGAGACATAGTGGATAGTAGCGCACTATCGCCAGCATATAGCCTTCACAGGTCTAATCCACTGATGCACAGATGATGATTTCAGCCCTTTTTCAGAGGAAAGACACTTGAGAGAACAACTACATGGGGATGTTATGCTGCAGATAGACATCGTTATTTATTTAGACACGCTGACATTTGACTAGAAGTAGTGTTCTTTATTTTTAAGTCAAATTGAGAGGTATTTTCCTCTACAGTGCCTTTTGTTTTTGAGCTGCTTTTTTAGAATTGCATAATTTAATGCTGGGAATCTTGTTTCAAGAGTTCATTAATTATCCGGTGACTAAAAAATTTTTGTTGATTATTAGCTCTAGCATTTTACCCCAAAATGGGTTACAGAAAAATACAAAACTATATATATATATATATATTTTGCTGCTTATTCCTGTGTAATTTGCAGTTGCAGTCTTTCACTGGTTCAAACACACTGATGGAATTGCTGTACTCCTCCTTTGGGGAAAAAAAATATGCTGTCGGCTGAATGAATACTGCTGAAACAATCAGTTTAAATTTGAACCGCAACATTCAAAGGCTATAATTTCTCTCTGGGTATTGCCTAGCCAAGTCTATATATATTTCTTGGTGAATGCCGATGCACATGTGTCCTAAATTTAAAAGTAGGTCGATTCCTTCAGAGAGTGCTTAGCCATACAGGAGGCATGTTTTCATACTTCCTACTCATACGAGCTTCCACACCGACAGCATCACACCGGCCTGAAGACCTGCATGTCTATTCATGAATACACTTACATCTAAATGTGAGCTCCCACCTCTCATCAGGAAAGTAGTTAGAGAGTCCCATCTGTATTTTTGTCTAAGTCTCCAAAGTGTTTAATGAGAGTTGGCATGAGGCCTGTGTGGCAGATCAGATGGGCTCCATGCTGGAGAGACACAGGAGCTGTGGAGGAGGGGAGGAGGAGGCTGAGGCTAAAGCCTGAGGCTCAGAGCAGAAGCAGATCAACGTTTCTGAGACAGCGAGTAGCCAAGCTATGCAAGAGCTATCTTCATTTCTCCTCTCTGCCTTCTCCTTTCCTTTTGCCCATCCCATCATATCCTCGTCAAGTATCCTACATAATTCTGCAGTCCATCCTCACCCTTCCATCGACTCTGCCCGCGCCGACTTCTGTGGTCAGAGCCAACAGTCATGGCAAAATGTCAAGTCAACATTTCTAACAAAGACACACTACCTGGGCCAACAACAGCAAATAGTTAGTCCCCAGTTTTGGAAGAAGTTTATTAATGATGACAATTGTCCACACAAATGAATTTGGACCTGTTGCCTGATGTGTTAGAGAGAAAAGCAAACAACCTGAGAGATTTCTAACTCATGAATTATTTAAATATTGTACTGATCCTCAGGCTTGCCAGGGGAGTCATGAGAATTTACTAGATGGAAAATAAACAGACTTGAGGCTGGTGTATTTAGCATGTGTACTTGTTCGTTGTGTAATGCATGTGTTGTACACATGCAAGTTAACACTCATATGTTCGCTGTCTTCACTGCAGTGGGTAAATGTCTAATTCTACTGTGAAGTAAGTATTTTGTGGCTCTGGATGTTATCAGATTGTTCTGGAGACTACATTATTTTATCCATGGAATAAATAGTTGCAGTGGCTATTAAATGTGACAGAAAACACATTAATTCACTGCTAAAAGACGGTGGCTATCTGGTGACAGCCTGCATCAGCGCTTGTTTTTAATCATTTGTGCCATTTGTTTTGGCTCACCCTCTTCATAGCTCATTCTGTCTCATTTTGGTTTGTTCTAGTGGTTTAGTTGACAAGGGAGTAGACTGTGCTTTTATTCAGTTATCATTTACATACTATATGTCTCAGGAGGAAAAAAAACTATTCTTAAACATAAAACAAGCAGGAAAAGATTTGGTGATTAACTTGCTGATCATCCCCTTCTGTGGCTAAGCCATCAGCCCTCCTCGTGGGGCCCTAGCTGTCTGTGGCTTTTTTTTTTTTTTTTTTCATCTGCCTTTGAACACCAGGATTACAGGTGGTTACTGTGTGACATGTGTGTGCTGACAGGACAGGAGCACAGGGGTATTTCCGCTGGTCTCAGTGGTACTTGTCTACCTCCTCATGCACCCCTCAAGGACACAAAACCGCGGGCGCCCGGCGATCTCGGATCAAACCGCCAGCAGCCATTGTCGCTTTGAACAGCAGAGCGTCAAACAGGCCTCCTACAGACCTGTGCAGCTGGTCCTTTTTGCTTCTCCCTTGACAACATGTCCAAATGGGGCTTGCCATCATTATTGTATTACCGCCCTCTCAGAGACCTGGGTTTGACCAAAACTCTTGCGGTGCTGCATGATTGAAAATCAGTTGTGGTACCTTTTTCAGCAGCACTAATAATCTCTTCTGGGGATTTGATATGAAAAACTGTGGCTGTGGATACAATTTTCTTAGGTGGATTCTGGAAAAATAAAGGATGACGTTTGTTTCTGATTTCAGCTTCAGTTGAAGAAAAAAAGGAAATCACAGTGTCAATTTTCTTGCTTCACTGCATTTATTGTAACTACTTACTATCTCTCCACTTTCTTTATGCTCTCCAAACATTTCGGTGTCTGCTCCTGTGAAAAGCTCTTCTGTTTCAAATAGTTACAACATATGTGTAGAGTCAGACAGGCCGCCAAGGACTGTTTTATGCATCTTCATCTTTCTTGATTTTCTCAGCCTTGGGTCGTAGTGCTTGTGTCTCATCCGGAGGCACCCTCTGCTACCACTCCAACTCCTTTGTTTGAAAATGTTATTTGCATGGCCATTAGTCTTGCTTTGTGGTGCAAAAAAGAGAAGTAGAATTTCATCAATTCCCATCAGGCAGATGTTGATCTCATCTCTTTATTTCACAGTGGTGTGGATAAACTGAGGGGCGACATAATCTATATTCATTAGGATGTAATTCGCTATTCAATCATTCTCATTCCCAGCCTGGCTAATCAGCCCACTGGCCCAGGGATGGGTCCACTCAATGCCAAACAAGGACAATTATCTGATTGGTTCTGCTCTCTCTGCCAAATGGATCTGACTGCAAAGAGGCCCGAGCTGTGTCAGCATCCCACCACACACACACACACACACACACACACACACACACACACACACACACACACACACACACACACACACACACACTCACAGAACCCTCTCACATTCTCTAGCAATCATTGTAGGACACACATGGACAAACATGTAGACTTGTGTGGGAGCAGGGTCTAATTCACACACCTGTGCCTCCGGTCTAATAGGCTCACAGTGGTTTTTTAGCTGGTTTTCCAATTGGGACTTGGTTTCTAAACCAAATGAAATCATTACTTTGTACAGTTGTGGTATAATAATACAGTGGTGTCCCACCTTATGTTTTATTAACCAAGTTTGAGACCTGCAGCAGGTCAGACTCTGTTTCTAGAGGTCATGCCCCTGCACTCTTTACGTTAGGATTAATGAGCACACTAAGGCTCTTGGCCTTAGGTCAGTCAGAGGAGGGTTGCTGCTGCTGAGAGATGTATTGCATCTGTGTGTGTGTAGAGAGAGAGAGAAGCTCTGTGATACTCATCTGGTCCCGTTCACCTCACATTTGGGAGAGAGAAAGATGACAGTGATGCTTTTTCCCCATGAGAGTTTCTGTTATTACTGCTCTTTTTCCCTTAGCTCTATGGCAACCTCTGCCAGGCCTGCACTGTGTCACTCTCAATATCATCACCCCCCCAACCCCGCCACACGCCACATTACCCCCACCTTTGCAAAATGGCCTTTCTCTGCGGTAAAGCTGCTGCAGATATTTACAGCGGGCGACTTCACGTTCATTAATGGACCATTTCCATTTGTTTCCATTTTGCCCATGCTGATGGTGGTGTGTTTGTTGCGGTGGAGCCAGCAGGGTGCAATGTACATCATCTCGCTCAGAGTAATACCACTTGTATTGTGTCTTGTATCCAAATACACTGCAGGTAATGCTTATGTTAAGGTAGTGACGGCTTGTTTTGACAAGAAATCAAACCACGGCAGATTTGTTTCTAACAAACATTCACTTTTTGGGGGAGAGTTTTTTTAATCTAGATATTTGTGTGTGCTTGCATGTCTAACAGCCCACTAGAGGGAATAATTTCCCAGGGTCACGCTTTCCCTGTACAGATTTAGTTTGTTATTAAAGCTGGGTCTACTAGGCCACAGCACTTTCCACAGCACCCTACTTGTACCAGTGGGTTTAGCTTTGTTGCATCTACTTCCAAGTGTTGAAAATAAACAAAGAAATCAGAATAGAGACAATATGGCTCTCCCAGCAGTTTTACACGCTTTGTTTTCACTGTGTGCATCTGCTGGATTTGAGTGTGCAAGTGATTTGCATGTCTTTATAATGCTTCCCAACCACCACGTTTCCATTTTAGAGCGAGGAATTGCACAGGATGGCAACAGAGTATTGTACTAATAGTTGTTCTCATCTCATCAGCAGTTATACCACTGCTTTTACACCACCGCTGCATCTGAACTCACTGTGTCAAGTTTTAACACTTCACGCTGTTTGTAAAAAGAAGTTATAGCTTGTTTTATTGAAACTGTTCAGCAGCGGTTTCCCATCAATAGATTTTTTTCCCGTGAACTAAAATAAGGTGTTTGAAGTGAATCTGTTTGAGCCTTTTGCCGCCTGTGTGTGTGTTTGTGCCGCCAATGCTTATGCTATGCCTTTGCAGTGGATGGAGGCTGGAGCGAGAGCAATGGCTCATGCAGGGAAAGGATCAGTTCATGTGGAGGAGCAGGAGTGCACCCAGCCCTCACTCATCAAAAAGACTGCCAGGGGCCTGACCTCCAATCTCTCAATCAATGAAGGAGCAGTGCCCACAGAGTGAGTGCACCATCACCACATACTGTAAACCGCACTCTCACCTTTCAACTCTTCAACGATAGAAAAGATACACTATCACACTTAACCATTTTCGCAATATCAGTAGAATGCAGTTATATTTGCTTCCATAACTGAGCTGATGAGTGGCAAAGGAACATCTAAATCAGATGTGTTTCAAACAACATTTATGCTGTAAGCCAGGAAAATACACCAATGAACTAATAAAAAAAGAAGCACAACACCTCAAGGCCAAAGGGAAAATTTATTCGAAATAAAAAGCATGATGGTTCAGTCCTGCAGCCTTCATCAGATACAAAAACAAGTAGATCACAAACAGTACATGCAGAATAGGTGTACAAGATTAACATCGATTAGCCCCTCGAACTCAGCAGGAAGGAAAATAAAAGGGCTTCCTTCGTGATTTTGATTATGTTTTCCACTTGGCAAGAGGAGCAAGAGTGTCCTCTCCTCCTTTATCAGATCAAATAAAATGTTTTATATCTCCTTATGGTGTCAGCTTCTGTGATAGATGTTCAGCACATTTACAAAAGGTTCATAGCGAATGATGTCCATCTCATAAGACACTTGTAATGCCAGGAGAATTGTTCATGACCAACGCTGGCTCATCCCCGCCATGTTGACCTTTAGACAATCAGTTCTAATTAACACTGGTATGGCACTTGCCGCTAAGATATACAATTCACCTGTGTCTGCACCCGTGATGTTCTCTGACCCATTAATAGAGCTGAGAATTAAACCATCTTCTGCTGATTAAACACAACCTGCCACATGAAGTGCTCGGGTCGATCAGTTGCAAAAAAGGGCTGACATCAGGCATAGGTAGCTGCATAGGCAGTATGCATTTGTGTAAATCAGCCAGTGCTGTGTTTGCTGCCCCCATGTGTCATTAATAGGCATGCGTACCGTCAGGATTAGAAACGGCAAAGCTCAGACAGCCCAAGCCGGCAGCTGAGTGAAAGTGGCACCACAGGTCCACTGCCGCACCAGATGGACATGAGTGGGAGAGCTCTGTCGCCTCCCCTACAGATATCAAAGACAGAGAGATATTGTAGCTTCCTATCCAGAGATGATGAGTCTCCTCGGGTGGCGTCTCATAGAGAAAAATGTTATAAATAGCGCCTGGGCTGATCTGCATGGTAAACACAGAGTTTTAATGGGGATTCGTTGACATGGGCCAGTGAATTAATAAACTGAATTATGCATTTTTGCGCTGATTGATGTGATCAGATAGACCGAAGGTAATGGAGAGCAGGGGCCAGAGCTACTAGATGTGACCGTCGCATCGCATATGTGCTAACACCACATGCAGTGTGTGTGTCTGGCGGTGCATGCATGTGCTGTCAACCGATAGCCGAGTTTGGCTGGTGCAGTGAACCAGGAGTCAGTCGGCCCATCATCGTCAGCAGCTCCTCCCCCAGAGAGGTAAGATATATACACAAAGATGCCAGTCATTGTTCCCTCATGCGCACACACACTTAAACACACACACAGAGTCACCCCAGTATTTACACTTACAGCGCAGAGCGGAGCGCTGGCCTCTGAAGAATGCCTGTCCCAATCTGTTCCCAGCAGATGTGTTTCACAGACAATTAAGGTGAAGTATTATACGTTAAAATAGCAAGATGGTTTTATTTGTCAGCAACTGCCATACTTTTCAACCATGTCTGCAGGCTATTAGCTGAGATGGAAAACTTCCCTGAAACAAAAGACACCTTCTTCTAGTGTAATCGAACACGCAACTGCAGAGAGTAAGCCGTAGTTATTTGTAACAAAACGCTCCTCTGTCTAGACCCTCATAACATCTTCTTTAACTCTATTAGGACAAAATGGCATACGCCAGATGAGGTTATTGTTTTGGGTATTGTATGCATGAGAATCGTGCGCAGCAGCAGCAGGCTTTGTGTTGCAGCCTAAATAAACAGATCTGACCTGGGCAGGATCATTTTCATAAAAGCAAAGCCCAAGATGAAGCAACGCAAAAATCTGTGCAGGAAATAATAAATGTTGGCAGCACCAGAGCCAAAATGGCAGACAGGTGTTAGAGGGCACAAAAGGATAGTGGGAAACAATAGTGCCTGTGATTTCAGGCACAGGAAAATTAGAACAACATAAAAAAAACAATTATTTGGCTTAATGTGTGTGTATCAATGAAGGTAATGATCTTAATTTGCAGCAGCACCCTCGCTTTGAGTGGGTGTCACAATGATCATGCAAAGCCCATAAAACTATGAATCTGTCTTTAGTCTGTTTTTGAATTTGGTATAATTTGGTGGCGACGCTGGCTGGATGTTTTCGCTATGGGGTTTGTTTGTCAGAGGTCACAGGCTGCGTGAAAATGGCTGAACATTTATTTTGGGGCCATATTTCACCCGTGCACTCGCTGAGGGATGTACCACTGTATTGTAGAGATAGTAGCTTAATACGCTCACTTTGAGAGTTTTAGTAGCCATATTTCCCGACCTTAAGAACTCCACTGTTATTCATCTTCAGGCGCAGTGACTAGGATTGGCCATGGATGAAATATATTCAGGTCTCTTGATAAATGCCCAGGGAAGAGGCGCAGCAGGCCGCAAAGCTTTTAGTTTATCAATGCGGGAGAGAAAGGAGCAGGTAGGCGGGAGTTGAGATCTATCAGGTGCAGACATTGTGCTGCTGACTGCCAATGCAAAAGAGTCCAAATCACGTGGAGCCGGGCACATCATTTCTGTGTGGAGGAGGAATTATAAGTCCACACGACCCATCTCAAGTCAGAAACTGATCCCTAACCAGCCAGCCCTGGAGCGCAGTCTGAGGAGTGAACTGAAAGTTTAGGAGAGGGGAAACAGAGATTGGCCTGGGTCAACTCGATAACCACTGATTATCCGCAGGTGTCAATCATGCAGAAGGGTCATGCACAAAGAGAATCAAAAGTTCTAGCCAGCAATTACGCCAAGTGGAAATGAAACGATGGAGTGATGGCTGACAGAGGGGAAGAGAGGTAAATTGGTAGTGTGTGTGAAAAAGATGGAAAAGAGTGAGAGGGAAGGGCTATTAGATGGGGACTAAAGTAAAGTCCATCCAATTATAAAACCCGATTAGCTATGTCAATTAAAGTGATGGATGTCCTTCAATTATTGGGTTGGCATCATGAAAATCAATGAGCCGGGTCCAGGAGGAGCTGAGAGCAGTTGCTGGTCAGTTGCAGCGAGCATGGGGATCGTTTCGACTGTGACACCCGGTGGGTCAGATAAAACTTCACTCAGCGATGCTCAGATAAGCCACCAGAGTATCATAGGCAGAATAGAGGAGAGGATGCAGAGAGAGGAAGAAAGAGAGGGAGGGAGGGGGAGGCTATTCGATTGACTGACTTTTATTGTCTGGTGCACGAACAATGGTGTGTGCTGAGGAAACAGAAGAGTCAAGATACTCGATCTTTGCATCTCGAGGTTAGGTTAGGTGCCTTGGTTTGCCCTAGTAAACAGCAATCACAATCTAAGGCTATGTTTATCCAATCAGCAGAATCCAGTTGGCCTGTCCTCACTGATGGGTGTTGTTTTGTCTTTAGTCAGACTGCACATCTCTCAGCAGACCGCAGCGCTTAGAAGTCAAATATCACAGCCCTGTCTGGCCTTTTGACTCACCAAGACAATTGGACGGGGAACTTTAATGGAGAGAGCCCAGCTGTAGTTCTCCCCTTTTGGAGCTCATTGTAGAAGGTGTAAGGCTTAGCCAGGCTGGCATTGTTAAGCACCTCATGCTTCCCTGAGGAGGGTAGACAGAGAAGGAGAGCTGAGGAGAGCCGCCACTGGCTGGTTAATGGAAAGTTGAGAGGTGGAGGACCAGCGATGTACCTCACAAGGTTTTTCGCGGTATGTTCTATGACATGCTATGAAATGTCAGGAGCAAAACAGGCGACATCTCATGCTTATCTTCAACCAGTCATCTGGCTAATTGATTACATGTCAAGAGATCCTTGGTATTACTAAGGTCACTATAGAGCTTGGTTGCATATAATCCCGCTACTTAAGGTATCAGATTGTACTGAGATAATCACCATGAATAGATTCTGCATTTCTCTTAAAGACTTGGCAAGGCCAGGCGGCTTTGTCCAGAGAAATTGATTTTTCAAGGCAAAAGGAGAAAGTTAGGACAAATGGATGAAAAGAGATGAATAGAGGATGAGAATGGAGAATATAGAGGGAAAGAAAGAAAGAACACTTTTTGACCATTTTCTTTTCTTCACATTTGACTGTTAGCACTTGTTAATTTAATTGTGCCATTCCCATGTCACAGATTTACTAACACCAATTAAAACTTGTCAAATGTGTTTCCGGGTTGAGTATGGTTCCCTGTCTAGCGGTAGATTACACAGTGGTAGAAGAACACCATGACAGTCTGAAGATATTCATCAAAATATGTCGTGTCTAATGATAATCAGGTTGATTTTGACACAAACCTTGACGTGTTATTGCTCATTGCTGAAATGCAAATCATGCATGCTGCCAGCTATAGGCACATGCTGTCTCCCCGCCTCCCGTCCTTCTTTTAATTCTAATTTCGTTCTTGCACGTTTGTTTCTCTTCCCGCTTCTGTGCTCCCTCCCTTTGCTGGGTCAGCTCACCACACCTGCAGCCCGCAGCACTTTAACCTTTGCTGTTGTTCCCTCCATCCCCAGCCGCGCAGCTCGATGCGCCCCTCCTGACTGTGTTCATCTGACAGCACTACGCCCCGCGGCCCTGGCACAATGGCCTCC
>BRZM01002455.1:16762-42001 GCA_033238685.1 Lates japonicus | reverse complement strand
CACATCAGGGACAGCAGTGACACATGAATCTGTGTGTAAAGGCGGCAACTAATGGGTCTGTGTTAGGTGGGAAGTAAAACAAAGTAAAACTCATCCTCTCTTTGTTACTCCATGTTTCCTGCCAATTTCAATTATAAACTATCAAATGAAAGCACAAAAATATCTGGGGGAAAAAAAAAGTTTGAGCACTTTGTACAGCCACAACCAGCAGCAGCAGCAATAAGGACTGAGCTGTCTCAGGATGGTTGAATTGGCCTTGCGTCATCAAATGGATGAACGCTCGCGCTCATATCACCCCCAAGCACTTCTCTGCTACACATGAACACACAGAGGTAAACACAAAAAGAGATGATAAATGGATGCATGGACCTTCACACTACGCACACACACTCTCACTCAACAACCCCAGAGCATGAGTTAAACCTGAGGGAGGAATGCAAAGTAATTCAAGGACTCCCGGCTCCTTCTCACCATCGACGAGACCCCAGAATTAGAACATTCCATACAGCAAGTGTATGTGTGACTGAGTGAGCATCAGAATAAGCACGTGTGTGATGAAATCAGGCTAACTCACGAAAATGTGTCAACAACTGAGTCACTATTACTCGAGAAATTCATCTGAGCAAAACAATGAACACGGTAATTACTCCTTTCTCTTTCGGCAGTTTGAGAGTACGTCTCTGCTGTAGTTTACTCAATTTATGAATCTGTGCGCACGCACACACACGCGCGCGCACATTGTTTTAATGGGCCAGTTTTGGTTTTTAAAACTCACTTTGCTTCACTTTCAGAAACGTGATAATGACCTTTAAAATTCTTCCCCAAACGTGTCTCACAAATCCCACGCAGCCCCCTCAACAACAACTACAACCATAATTTTACCATAAACCCAACTGTACAGCCTTCAGCACAGCCTTCTGGGAAAAGAGTAGTGGGTAAAGCACAAGACTGAAACTTCACACCCACCACAGTGCTCCAAAAATCTCTGAATACTGTATTATCAGTATCAAGCAAACACATATTGAGTCTGAGTCCTAACATACATTTATACTGACAACAAAAGTGAAACAAATTAAATCAGACCGTATTTGTACGAACAAAAACTGTAAACTTCCTATTTCTGTTCATTTAGGAAGCTGAACTTCTCAGCTGCAAAGTGAAAACAATGCCTGTCACCACAGCAAGCACATAAATGATGAAGAGAAAGTTAAACTTTAACACTGAGATCTGACCATGCTTGTTAAACCTCCTGAAACAGGCACACAAACAGCAGTTAACAGCACTCTGGCAAGTGGAGGTAACAAAGCACTATTTGCACAAACGCTCTGCAATGAAAAAATCACATAAACACACATCATTTTGAATTGTGGTTTTGTGCGGCAATGGGGTGACAGAGTGGGTAGTTTTCCTGTGATATCCTGAATGTGTTGTTCCATTATTCATTACAGGGTCACTACAGTTGTTTCACCAGATGTCTCCTTACTTGTTTTTGACTGTACAGTAGGGGTATGTGGGTCTGTGTGATTATTTATTCATTATGCATGTCATCGCAGTGTGTGTGTGTGTGTGTGGGGGGGGGGGGGGGGGGGGTAGCGTCTGGATGGGGAGGCAGGGCAAACATACAGCTCGGAAGCTGCTGTATCATACAGCATATACAGTAAAAGGCCTACTTTATTACGCCTGTGAGATGTGTCTGCAGTAACAGGAGCTGTGCAATCTCAGTGAACCATCAGTTTTGTTACAGCCATGGATAATATTGTCAGAATATCAGGTTGCTTCCAGTTGCAAATCAGCAGGTTATAGAGTAACCACCAACATGACTGGGCTGCTGCATGCTTAAACTTTATGATGACAGTGCTGCATTTCAAGCTGTGAGGGCTACAGTAAATAATATGCAACACCTGAGCTTCAAATCACTTTGACTCATGTTCCTCTATAAATTTCACATATGCACAAATTCCTATCGCCATGCCAGGGACCCAGCACCAACCAGTCTCCACCACCATTACAGTTACATCTACAGTTTCATTTTGCATTTAGAGCATGCAATGAGTGCCTCAACTCTTTCTAGAAAACCCTGGTTTGCATTCGCAGCAGAATATAAGATACGGGGCCCATAATTCCATTACAACCTGCCCTCTTCTACTCCATCAGCACCAGTTGCAGAAATTGGTGATAAGCTGGTAGCCGAATTGTTCCAGGTCTGATGATAGAATTTCTGAGATGTGTAGCTGTTAAACTAACAATGGTTTTCGGCTGAGAGAAAACAAAAACAAGTAAACAGCCCAAAAATTTCAAAGGCTTTTACACACGTCAAACAAAAATCATAATTAGAAGAGCAGGAGAAAGTAGCGCGCACCTCTGGATAAGTCACTTACCTCACGCGCTACACCAGAGCAGCAGAATAAACATGTTCATAGACATCCACAGGAGCGCATCAAAAATAATAACAATACAAAAAAAATCTTCATCAGATGCAAAATAAGCGCAGCAGCCAGCCCGGAGAGACAAGTCTTGACGCGAGAGCGATATGGCACAGCATTTCAGAGCATTACACGCACACACACACACACATACACACAGGTCCCTTGGTCCAGTTTTGATCCTGTGCCCCCCTTTTCCGACGGTACGTGACAGACACGTTCGCTCAGGTACAGTGAGCCACACACCCTCAGCTTGGCAAACCGGGGCTGAGAGGAGATGGTTGTATCGCTCCGCCAGTGATGGTGCCTGAACTGCGCCTCAGACTCACCGCCGGGCTACACGGGCGGAGAGCTGCTGCTGCTGCTGCTGCTGCTGCACGGCGGCTACGCATCATGCATACTCCGGCCCGGAGACACCGTTTTCTTAACCCTCCGACGGTTCGACATAACAAACGCCTGTGCGTTAACTATAGGAGGAGAGGCGTGTATGTATGTGTGTGTAATGGAGGGGGGGGCACTATTTTAACGTTGTGAGCAAGGATAAAAAGATGTAAAGGGGCAAGCCGGAACAAGCCGCTTTTCGAGGCGTGGGCTGTCTGGTTTTAAAGGAACAGACCGAAAGAGAGACACAGAGAGAGAGAGAGAGCAGCAGAGGATGCGCTTCGACAAGTGCGCCTGTAAAGAGGAAGTTCTCACACACACACACACAAGCATACAAACACATGTAGTTCTCGCTTTATTTCAGCTTTGCGTTTAGAGAAGTGGCTTCCCATGTCTCTTTACTTTCCCACAATGTAACCGTAAATATACATGTTTGATCAGCTCCAACACTTGAATGACACACAAAAAACATTAGGAGTTATCTTCAGTTATAGTTATTAGACTAGTACAGCATTTAAAATAACCGAATATTTTTTATTTATTTTTTAAATCTAAATATATGTAAATATATTATTATATAAAATAAATAATCCACTTATTTTATTTTTATGGCTGTTCACCCATTAACACTCTTGCCAGAGCTTGTAGTGGTCAATAAAACAATGGACTATGTTGACTAGCTTACTAAGGTTGTAATCCTATTAGTTGGATAGGTTCATCCTGTACATTATAATGGACTTAGCCTGGCATCTCCATAGCATTTAACTGACTCGTTGACCATGTGGCTTTACCTCTGGTGTATATACTGTAGTACTAACTCACTTTTTCTTCAGCGGCCTGCAGCCCATTCACCACAGGAGAGGTAACCCTAGTCATTGTGTGGAAATAGTGTGATTCCAATTTGCTGTTGATGGCAAGTTCTGTGCTAAATCATATTTAATAGCTGTATATGTTTCCTATATGTAGAATATAAACTTAAGGCTTAAGTGCAGAGGCAGAAAATTGTTGCTGTGCTGCTCTGTGGGCTGAAACTCAACCCTCTTCACAGTCTTCACAGAATATGTGCTTTATGGCATTATATATTATTCCTGCAGCGAAACTGAGGGAGACTGAGGCTACAGAGGGGTGTTTCTTTTTCAGCAACATGCAAGATCTAACACCATTAGCACCCCCAAATCCCACACTTCACTGCTGTAGCAAGCCGTTTGTACGAGTAGTTTTCTGATGCTTTGAAACAGTCACCTCAGTTAGTGGCAATCTGAACAGGCTCCTGTTTCTGCTGCTCCAAGTGGGGGTGCATCTGGGACTGTAAGGGAACTTGGTTACATAATGAGTCTGGATAAGTTAAATAGTAATTGAAAGAACCTATCTGACTGTTTTATTTGGGCGATTCATTTAAGCGTGACTCAGTCTGAAGAGAGCTGTTGGCATAATCAGAGGAGTGAACTTATTAAAGTGGCCAGTCAGTGTTGCAAACATGGGATCAGGAGGTCAGCTCACTATATAATATTAACCTGCAGTAAAAGCACAAATTAATGTTTAACACTTCACCTTTAATTTAGATCGTGAGAAAAGTAACACAGTGCTGTAATGCCAGTTTGCAAGAAAACATGGCCCTAATAGTGAGTCTATTCTGCTATGTGGATGCATAAGATATAATTACAGAACAGAACACGCTGCATACTATTACATACTAGTCTTAGCTGTGCAAATGCTAACATGCTAAACTAAGACAATGAACATGGTAAACATTACACTCTTTAAACATTAAGCATTAGCATTGTCATTGCAAACATGTTAGCATGATAACTTTCCATTAGCATTTAGCTCAAAGCACCACTGTGCCTACCACAGGCTCAGAGCTGGTAGCAAGACTTGCTGCTTAAGTTGAGCTGAATATAAGATTTTTATAGTAGCTGCAGTAGTTTGAATTTCCCAGCTGGAGAAACATCAGACAAAAGTACATTTCACTGCAGAGTATAAAGCTTTATTTATCAAGGGAAGTTTTGCTGAGAGCATCTTTTTCAGCAATAGCCTGCACTGCGAGCACACGGTTACACACACTCACACCTGTACAACCAGCACTTTGTTTCATTTTGCTGGCCACAGAGTAGCTCTACTCAGCTATACTGGAGCAGCTGGGGATTGAGGGCCCTGCTCAAGAGCACCTCAGCTGTGGTTATGGAGGAGGGGCAGGTGCTGCTCTCTCACTTTCATGCTCCTTCCTTGCAGTTCATCTTGACATCTTGCCAAACTGTGGGCAAGGCTGCATGAAAACCACCTTTCCTACCGACATCAGAGTAAACAAGTAACATCATGCTCATGCACATGCACATGTACTTACAGGTTTTACTTATCATAAGAAGATGTTTTTTTTCTCAATATCCTAATGACTTTTCTAATTTTTTCTTTTTTCATTCCCTCCATCTTCACCTTTGCCTTCATCGTCCTCATATTTTATACTCCTGTCTCTCATTCATAATGGAGCTGCCCTGAATGCCATATTTACTGTCTGTGTCTATGTGTAAACATCTTTGTGCATGGATGTATTTTGACCTACTTCAGGCAGATACAATACTGATACAAATGAGAAATTTGATTGACAGTCACTGCTGTGTGCATTTTTTTAGGTATGGTGTGGGTGTCTCTTTTAATGCAAGGGGAAATTGATAAATAGTCTTGATCTGCTTTGATATATCTTTTAACTATATTCCCTTGTGTCTTCTTTGTCCACGCACATAGACACACACATACTCGCACTGATCTCTGCTCTTAATATACACACTCCACCGTGCTTTCATTGTTTGTCTGCACATACATGCAGGCTCGCAAATTTTCCTGCCCGTGGTGCCTCAGATGGCCCGAGGAGGGCAACAGCTAGTGTTCCATTCAGTGAGATGAGTGACAATGACATTTCTGGGCCAAAAGGATAAAAGAAGGAGAAAAGGAGACATGTGAAGGGAAGGAACGAGGAGTGAGAGAGCATGGAAACCCTCTCAGCCATGCGGGACGACCCACTCGCTTATAACGTAATGTTCAGCGAACTGCACACAGTTTCAGTGGGGTCAAATGGTGAAGCAATTCTTTTCTGTGGACCTTAGTCTCACTATCTATCTACCAAGTCAACTATAGAATTTTGTTGCAATAATTACAGCCATGCACATGTAGTTACATCTAACTTGTCTTCTTGTTACAGCAGAATACTCTTTAGTTGAGGAGAGAACAGAGGCTTTGTATCCTTGTCTGTACACACTATAAAATGCAGAGGCTGTCTCAAAGGTGTTGGAAACAATGCCTATCTCAACCCTCTACGAGACTGCAATCACTGTTATATGTGACAGATGACATACCATAATGAAATTTGGTACACTGCATGCCGTAGGGCTTAATTCAGTAGACTGTACCCACAGAGATCTGGAAAACACTGTGCAAGGCACAGAAGGACCCTCACTACTTTCCATTAGCCAGATGTTACAGTGCAAATGCATTACCTCAGTGTTTCTCAATCTGTATAATGGAGGAGACTGGTGTAGCAGCAACTGAGATTATCTGTACTCAGTATTTTTTGCTCAAATGTTAGAAAAAAATTAAATGTAACACAAAATAATGGATTTTTTAATTGACATACCTTTTCTTTATTACCCTCACAGTCAGGGTAATTTGTGTCACTATCCTGAAATAATTATTAAGACAAGACCAACTGCATTAGCTAAAAATAAACTAAAACTGCTACTTCAATGTCAGTCCACAGCCTCCTCAAGCACGTTTTGGAGGCTACTTTTACCATGAACGTCCTTCAGGTGGCGCCTGAGGCCTGGCTTGTGTGCAAAGTGCACAGCACAGTAGCTGCACTTATGGGGCTTGTCCCCCGTGTGCAGGTTGAGGTGGTCTTGCAGAGGGGCTTTCTGGGAAAACGTCTTGTGGCACAGCGGGCATCTGAAGGGCTTGATGCCGGTGTGGAGGCGTATGTGGCGAGACAGGTTGCTCTTGTGGGAGAAGCCTTTCCCACAGACCAAACACAGGTACTGTCTGTGTTCCTTCAAGTGTCCCGCGTAGCTCTCCAGGTGCTGGAAGACTCTGTCACACCTCCTGCACAGGTACGGCCTCTGGACCAATACGCTGTCTGAATCTTCTGTCAGCTCGTCTCCAGAACAATGATTTTTTGATAGATGTGCACTAGAGAGGCAAAATAAATTGGAGTCCATCAGCTTTCCACTCTCTTGCAGTTGAGCTCCCACAGAGAGTATTTCATCTGGGTTTTGGGAGCTGTCCACCACCTCTTTGTGTTCAGCGGAACTCCTTATGGTTGTGGAGGATATATGATCTTGGGCAGCTGTAGGAGAGTGTAGCGTACATGTTAGGGTACCTGTAATGTGGTGAACTTGATAGCATGGGTTGTTTGTGTGAATAGCCTGGATGCCTCCACCTTCCTCTGACTCCAAGGTGCTGAAACAATATGATGCTTCTTCAGCTTTAACTGCCTTCCCATCCTCTCCTACCTCTCTCAATCCTTGACTATCCACATTGGCTCCTTGGCCAGCCTTCAACTCGGACTGAATCACAACCACTCCCCCTTCCTTAGTACTTGCTTCCTGGATACCGGTGCTGGGTTGGGTTGCATCCCTTTCCTCCCAATTTTTGGAGCTGGGGCCTGGCCAGCCACTGTCTGGTTGCAGGATTTCCTTCTCCTCTGATTGTCTCTCCAGTTTCAAGAATGCCAGGGTTGGACAGAGGTACTGAGAGATGGCCTGGGCACATTTTTCCACGACCTGGCTCATCTGAAGCACGCTAGCTGCAGTGAGGTAGCTCACCAGCTCCCTGAGGGGGACCTGTAGCAGTAATAGATATATTATGGAAATCAAGGAAAACACTGCATTAAAGCTAAAGAAAAACGAGCAACAGTACAAGATTCATGCCAAACGTACATTTGCAGACTTTAAACATTCATGCAAGAACAGTACTACAACCCCTGATTAAAGTCTTCTTAGTCATTTATTTCTCATATCATTTTCATATCATCTTCTGTTGTATATTTCTGTTTTGATTCATTGACCGTTGATGCTGTTATTATATCCTTTCATTCTGACATGTTTAATTTCATCTTGATTGTAAAGCTAAACAGGAAACCTGCTGTAAACTACTTTATAACTGAGACAGACCTGGGGATATGGCTATATCCTGAATACACTGATCTGTTATTACTGTACAGTCCATAGAAACTGTAGATTATATTGTACCTCCAGGAGCCCGGTGTAGCAGGACAGGAGCAGTCTCTTACCAACCTCCACGCTGGAAACTACACCCACACACAGCTCTGCCCGGCCTTCATGGAGCAGGAATTGGTCACGGAGGAAGTCTGAGGACGCTGCAAGCACCACTCTGTGGCCGTGGAAACGGAGGGGCCGAACAGAGGCTCCCTGCAGACCCCCGAGGAGAAGTGTGACATCACAGAAGCGAAGATCCTCTCTCAGAGCATTCATTTTACTCAGGATGGAGTCACCATGGGTGGGGAGACGAAACTTTAAGGTGTCAGAGGAGCCTGACATGATGGTCTATCTGCATAAAGAAATAAGTCTTTAGTTCAAACTTTGTGTTAGTGAGTGTGAATACATTATTATTTCATAAATGTCTAAGTATATAGATGACACTTAAAGATTTCATTAGATCTTATTCTCAAATAGGTTGTAGGCCTTCTCTGGGTCTTGTAGTTGAACAGTGTGAGTACATTTTTGAAATTTAATTGTGATAAAAGTTTTGGCACTCCTGGTGAAACATTACTGTTGGGCCTTTATCAGTAAAACGAAAGTCAAATCACAATTCCCACATCCTATCATCATCATCACCATGAGGTGGTTTGGGTCTGCAATTCACCAATTAAGCTAAATCTTTGGAGTACATTCAGTAAATACCAGAGAAGGAGAGAGAGCACACATGTTCATGATGATCCAGCCCCACCTTTTACAACAGGCTCATCCCGTCATGAAGGGTCCAGCAGGGACGAAAAGCTGCTCTTCCTGGTTCCAAACCCACAACTCACAATGAGGGAACAAAGGGTCTCTACTTGCCTGATGCCTGGCCTTTTAACCACCGTTGCTGACAGGGAAAAGAAAAATGTTAATGAACTACACATGCAAGAGGTTGAGATGCATCTTCAGGCAGCAAAGCAACGGTCAACTCGACTTCCTGTGGGTTTCTGCTGATGACCTTAAATTGAGACAGCAGTCTGTGTTGCGCATGAACTAATTAACCCCTCCTGTGCCGTTTTATCATAAGCACTGAGCATGCAACTCATTAGCCTCAAACAGACTGCAACGGCAAAAACCAGCCACACGGTGGCGATAATGCTCAGACAATCTACAGTAACTCCTTTACTCACACAGAGCTGCACAGTTTATTGCCCACTTCATCTTTTTCTACAAAGGAGTACAACAGCAGTGCAATAGAATGAGGTGATAGATTGATTATCTACATTTATTTTGATAAGTGTGCTGTATAAGCATGTTCTAAGAGGAGAAGAGTGTTGGTTTTAAAACTAAAACTAACTGCCATGGAGGTGACAGTGCAACAGTCTTAACATGAAGACAAGTAGAAGAATTCTGCTTGCAATAGAAATTTAAAATTTTACTTATACTAAAGTTTCTGGTGAACATAAATTTGCAAAAGTGCGGAGAGGTCATTATATTTTTTCTCTAGGGGGCCTTATTGGAAGCTCTACTTTCCCACTGTATTTTGTATTAAGTCGGAGCTTTTACCTCTATGTCTCGAAAAGATTCTTCCTTTGTGGTTGATTGTGAATTAATTAACATGCACACTAACTGCCTGAGGAGAAACAGAAGTTGCCAGTGAGTAAATAAACTTTAAAATACTGACCATGGTTTGATCACCCTTTCACCTTTTCTGTTTAACAAGAGGCAAAGCTCTCTCACACTCTTTCACACACACACGCACACACGCACCCACCCACCCACCCACCCACACAGCTGTTGAGAAATATGTATGTATTTATTGAATTCATCCAAAAAAGAAGGCATATGAGGACAGACAGCCTTAAAAAGTTAATAAACTTGAATATCCCATACTGTTTTGACAGCTAGTTTTGATTTTGCCGTTACTTCAGATGATATGGGTATTGAACTTCCTTTGAAGTGTAATAACAGGTGAAAGGCAGAAGGACCATATGCTAGACATCTGTCTTTTTTCAGTAAGTGCTAATGTGACAGTTCTTCTGCCAAAAGATGGAAAAAAAAGAGGAGCGTGTGACCATGCTGAGACAAACCATTTTCTGGGTCTTCCAGTCCAGTCCACTAATGAAATATGAGTCATGTGATGAGGTTAAGCCACTGCCAGTCACACTACCTCCATAATCTCATCAATCCATAATAACCAACTTCTCTGTGAGTAGCTGTCAGTCATCCTCAGAGGAGATGGTACAGTATGTCTCAGTTCATGTGAGGTTTTAATTGTAAGGGTGAAATATAATCCAGTTTTGGGGGAAAAACTCAAAAGAAAATAATAAACTTTCATGCATAGGGGGTGATCCAATAGCCAAATGGTTAGGGCGTGTACCACATGGGCCTCAGTGCCCTGAGCAGCTGGTCCCCAGCTCGACTCCCAGTCCGTCCGGACCCTTACTGCGTGTCATTCCCCTACTCTCTCTCCCTGTTTCCTGTCCTCTCTTCGCTGTCCTGTCAATAAAGGCATAAAAGCCCAAAAAATAATATATGTAAAAAACATTCATACATAACACATTATCATTTTACTTTTTGGCTTTTATGACGCTTTTAAGGACCAAAACAGACTAAACTGGCTTTGTTGAATGTTCATCCCCAAATAGAGTCAAAAAGTGAGATGTGGAAAGGCTCTTGATTTATTTTGTTTCTATTTCCGAACAGTAAATCCCGTTTCCTGATACAACTAATCCAACTCCTGCTGGTCCAACTTGGTATCTCTCTTAAATATACTGGATCTGTATACTTTCCCCATACTTGAGAGCCTAATTTGGTTCAACTTTTATTTCCAGAGCTCTGGCTGAAGCTCTGGTGTGTTTTCATAAAATGATTTTTTGACTCAGTTCCACTTTTTGGTACTGGTGGGCTGAGGTGCAGTTCACTTCCAACATGACATTTTGACAAGGTCTTACAGTGGTATGAAAAAGTTTGGGCACCCCTGATAATTTTCAAGATTTTCCTTTATAAATCACTGGTTGTTCGAATCAGCAATTTCAGTTAAATATATCATATAGCAGACAAACACAGTGATATATGAGAAGTGAAATGAAGTTTATAGGATTTACAGAAAGTGTGCAATAATTCTTTAAACAAAAGTAGGCAGGTGCATAAATTTGGGCACCCTTGTTGTTTTATTGATTTGAATACCTTAGCACCACACTATTGGAACACAAAAATTTGCGTTTTGGTAAGCTCATTGACCCTTGACCCATACACAGGTGAAGCCAATCACGAGAAAGGGAGAGATGAAGATGGCCAGTTGCAAGTTGTTCTCCTTTGGTATCTCTGAAGAGTGCCAACATGGGAGCTCAAACAACTGTCAAAATGACCTGAAAGCAAAGATTGTTCAACATCATGTTGCTTAGGGAAAGATTCAAAGCTCAGCCTCAGATTTCAGCGCCACGTTTCCACTGTGAGAAACATAGAGGAATGGGTGACCATTAGGCACAGCGTTCTGGTAAAGGCCCGGAGTGGCAGGCCAAGAAAAATCTCAGATAAGCACAGGCGAAGGATGGTGAGAACAGTCAAACTCAACCCACACCAGCTCCAAAGACCCACAACATGATCTTTGCCACAGATGGTGTCACCAGGCATCGCTCAACCACTCAGCGCACTTTGCACAAGGTGATGCTGTATGAGAGTAATGCGGAATAGGCCTTTCGCGCCATTACGCCACAGAGTCGCTTGAGGTATGTTGAAGCACATTTGGACAAACCAGCTTCATTTTTGGGAATAACAAGGTGCTGTGACTGATGAAACTAAAATTGATATTTGACATAACAAGGGGCGGCGCCAGGATAAAGAACACAGCATTCCGTTATCAAACAGCGGCATCCACATTGTGTTCTGGTGGTGGTTCCATCATGTTGTAATGGTGGCCAGGAGCAGGTACTGGCACTTGTTAAAGTTGAAGGTCGCATGGATTCCAGTCAGTATCAGCAGATTCTTAGAACAAGTTCAAGAATCAGTGAGCAGAAGTTGCGCCGGGCTGATACTTCAACAAAGACAATCCAATTCTAAACACTGCTCAAATTCTACTAAGGTATTCATGCAGAGGAACAAGTACAACGTTTGAATGGCCATCTCAGTCCCCAGACCTGAATATTATTGAAAATCTGTGTGTGATTTAAAGCGGGCTGTCCATGCACGGAAACCTATCAAACCTGACTGAACTGGAGATGCGCTTTGTAAAGAAGAATGGTCAAAATACCTTCAACCAGAATCCGTGACCCTCATTGTAGCTATAGGAAGAGGCTGTTATTTTTGCAAAAAGGAGGACATACTGAATATTGATGTACTTTCTGTTGGGTGCCCAAATTTACACCTGCTCATTTTTGTTTGAAGAATTATTGCACACCCTTCTGTAACCGCAAACTTCTATTTCACTTCTCATATATCACTGTGTTTTGTCTGCTATATGATATATTTAACTGAAATTGCTGATTCGAACAACCAGTATTTATAAAGGAAAATCTTGAAAATTATCAGGTGCCCAAACTTTTTCACATCTGACTGTATTTGAATTTGCAAGACAAAAAAGGAAAAACAGCTGTTAACTTTGTGTAATGTGTTCTTGTAATGTATGATGTTCAGTTATATTAATAGAAAAAAGAAAGAAAACAAGCACACGTCAGTATAAAAAGCACAAAAACAAAAAAGTCAAAAATAATAGGAATTCCATGAATAATATCAGTTTCCTGGTTTCACCATGCATTACAACTAATAAAGAGCAAATAAGAACTTCAAAGGACCAATCTTTTACTAGGAAAAGTTTAACTTAGTCTCTGTTCATAGGTAAAGTGCAAAATGCCCACCCTTGCTAGGCCTGGGCAGGCAGAGCAAGGGCAAACAGCAAGTGAAGCCACATGGGGCAGTGGTCAGTGACAGGCAGAAGAACCAGGCAAATCGGCTGGAAAGCAAAACAGAAAATCTGTTGGGGGTGAGTGAAAATGGGCTGCATAAATACTAAAAGCAGAGTGGATTCTCCTTAATAGGCTTGACATGGGAAACATGGAATGTGGGCTAGATCCTTATTGTCCGGAAACGGAGGCAAAACACTGTGGGGTTGATGACTTTGGAGATCTGGCAAGAGACCAACAAAATGCAAGGAGCCAGCTAGTGTAACTCCACTCTAAGGGGTAAGTCAAGAGCAGAGAGCCACATTTTTGCCTGGAGAAGGGGGGATTGGTGAAGCACAGGGTGTAGCCTGGCATTCCTCAGGTAGGTGAGCAAGATGAGCAACAAGGGCTGACTAGCCTTTAACCCAGGACAAATGGCAACTGATGATAAAGGCTTGATGGAGAGGCTGACTCTTTTCTCCTGTGGTGAGGAGCAGCAGAGGCTGGATAAGGGACAGCCCCCACCCCCAAATCAGAGGCAAACCCCGACCACAAACTGGAAGACTGGGGTCTGGAAGAGCGGAGGTGAAGCTGAAGTGACTCTTCAGCTCCTGAAAAGCTTCCGATCTGCTTGCTCAAAATGGACATTGAAAGTGGTGAGAGAGTCTAGAGGCTGCTGCAGCACCAGAACCCTGATGATCCTTGTGAAAATTAGCCTGAGAAGCCATATTCTGCAGGATTCTGGCAGTGACCGTTCACCACCACTTACCCTCTTTGGAGGGGTCGACTTGAACATTGCCTGCAGATGTTACAAGCAACTCCAAAAAAGAACAGTTTTCACAAAGAGTTGGTTCTCCAGCAGCCTCTGGAGAACAACGTGAACATGCTGGGTTGTTCCTGCCTAGTTTGGTTAGAATAAAACAGAACACTGAGGAGAACAAAGGCAAAATATTAATTACACTGCTGGGTGTATCACCGTATTTCTCATTTGCCTTGGGTCCCAGGTGTGCTGGAGAGATAGCTGTCCCTTGATGAGGTTGGGAAATGCTGAATACCTTTCTCACACTGTTCTTGGAGGTCAAAATGGATAGTTAGAGAAAATGAAGCACCCAGTTCTGCAGGTGTTCTCAAAAAGCCTCATTCAAGGCATGTTACATTGTGCCAGTCCCGAACTTCTTGAGAACCATTATATGCCTGCTTCTGGCACAGATTCAGCAGACCTCCCAATCGCGCCTCCCTTCTGGGAACAGTATGGTTAGCTTGCCCAGACATGAACAACTTTATCCAAAGAAGAGACCCGCCTCCCCACTCCCCCACAATTACTTCCCAATCACAACTCACTCTTTATCAATAAAAAACCAGAGACACATGTTCAGTAATAGTCTTCAACTTTATAATGGCTCGGGCAGGTTGAGGCTTCAGCATTGTTATGATAAATAATCGGCAGGAAATTTTGTAGAATTGGTGTGACGAAATACTAAGAGCTGATTAGGGAACCGTAACTGTGAGCTGATGGCAGGGGATGAGTCAGGTGTTGAAAATCAGGAAAGCTGGTGTTAGTGGGTACAGGCAGACAGGTGGAAGGGTTCGAAATGACAGGAGAGTTATGGAAAAGGCAGGGCACAGGATGAACTAATTCATGAATTAGCAGTGACATTCAACACAGTTGGTAAATGTTTCAAAGTTTGCCAGCATGTTCAGGAACTATTAATGATTTAACTGACATATATAAATTGTGTCTCCTGGCATGTATTAGCACAGTGGTGGAAGAAGTACTCAGATCCTTACTTGCAGCAACACACCCAACATAAATACCCATTAAGTCTGGATACAAAAATGTTAAGCTAAGTAAGTCAGTGTTTTATTACTGCATTGTACCAGTTAATGCCTAGTGTGTGCAGATTTTTTAATATTGTCAGTGTGCCAACAGTGAAATCAAATTGTGGAAGTTGCATGATTAAGGAACTCCATCTGTAACCCTGCAGAAGTAAACTTGGCGGTTGAGTGGGACACTCTAGCATAGTAGTGGAACACCTCAGGTTGAAAACACAAATCACACCCGCTAAGTGAGCAAACAATGCATTTGTCTATTCAATATTGTCTTCATGTTTGATTGCCACTGTATCCATGTATTCATTTAGCTTTGATTCATAGTATTCAACTGTCAAGTACCGATTATAATGAACTGGTGTTGTACTCTTTATGGTTCTGTTCATTCATGGACATAATATTTTCTCCACATCCTCTTCAGCGTTAACATAAGTTTGTCATTTCGTAGACCGGCTTATAAAATTTGAACCAGCACTGCAATTTCATTTATTTGCCACAGATATACAGATAAGGTATGTAAACCACTTCAGTTCATTGGACTTATTGCCATGAGTATGCATCAGAAAAGTTGTCCCACGCAACCTGGAACTCTGTCCTACTTTATCTATGCTGCCTTGAATCTACTTTCTTAAAATCTGTTTAGATCAGGCGTAATGTCCAGGCTACCATCAGTTCAAAAAGGCAGACCAATAACTGTGATATTTCACCGTCAAGACGTTAATTAACAAAGAGCAGTCGATCGCCAGCTCCTCAGACATCGGCTCATTTCCCACTCAACCTGAACCCATCCACATGTACAAAGTACTGAGAAACAAACAGAAGCGGCCTGCTCATGTTAAGCGCATGTACGTACGTAACGTACAGTATTTGAGTAAATGTACTGGATACATTCCGCCAATATGCTCAAGAGCCGTGGGATTAAAGGATTCCACCATTATTATTAAAATGCTTCCGTGTCGTACATAACACGGAAGAAGCAAACCTTGCCGATAGAAAGCAAGGCTGAACGTTTGAGGCATCCTGCTCCGCTCCTCACCAGCACCACCACCACCACCGTCATCATCATCATCATCATCGTACAGTGTACTGTCATCGGCTCGTATGCGGAGACAACCGAGGGTGAGCCAGCGGTAGTAGGTCACCAGCAAATTCGAGTGTCATGTCGAGCAAAAATAACGAGCCCACGAGTTCAAGTGTCGTAGTGAAGCGTAAAACGCAAAATAGTTGAGGAGAAGATGAAGGCATGGGATGGCAGTTGACGGGAAAATAAGCAGAAGCAGCGGAAACTTTGTTGACAGCTAACGCAAGCCGTCGGAGCCTGTGGCTTTAGCTAGCCACCGCGAGCCTGCTCGCGTACCGGTGGACTGTGGTATGTCGGTCTTTTGGCTGAAACCGACGACCCGCGTTGAGTAAGGAAAAACCCAGAGCAGCTGCGGCGCAGCATCAGGAGAAGACAGGCAGGCAGTTGTGTGGAGGTGTGTGATGGTGATGTTGAGCAGTCACAGTTAGGTCCTGAATTCCTGCAAACCAGCTGGACACCATCTACAGTTACAATATTTAAAGCAGAGGTGAATAAACCGTTAGTGTGTTTACGCCTCATGTCTTTGTTTATGTGGGTGACAACAGTTCAGTAACAGAAAGTGCTGAACAAAAATGCTGAATCCAGAGATCTCCTAAATTGAATACAATCTGTTATCCAGTGACAGGTGGATACGTCAATAGGTTTATATCCAGTCATTTCCTTGGTTGGTCGATTAAAAACAAACTTTCGAAATAGATCACCTGTGCTGTGGGAGACAGGCATATTTCAAAATTCTCACGACATTTTACTGACAAAAGAGGAATCTGATTAATCATCGATAATAATCATTAGTTGCAGCAGGTAGCCTACACCTTACTGAACCATGTAACATTAATACAACAGTGCTGTAATAACCCAAACTAAAATTGGGGGCGGTGTAATGTTCACAGGCAAATACTAATGCTGGTATTTGGGAATTAAAAAAAAAAAATCATTAAAGTCACTTTTTTTCTAAAGACATGGTTTCTAAATTATCTCAAATGTATGTTTGTGCATTTGTGTACTGCAATTCTTGTTACAAATCTGCAGGCACTAATATCTGTACAACGCCACAATCCGGATCATTTATTAGTCTGGTGTCGGTCGGGTCATGTTGTTTTCTTAGATCAGTTTGTGGTGCTAAAAGTATTGGCAATTGGCACCAGAGGAGTTTTCAATATGTTGTTTACCCTCACTCATATAAATGTGAATCACCATCAAGTATGAGTCTTGGAGACATGAAGAAGGTTAGAGTTGTAGAGCAGGTGATTCCCTATCCTTGAAACCAACATCTGTCTAGAATAACAGTTTCAACAAAAATCTAAAACATTGCAACTTATGTAGGTAGGATTTATTGTGGAGCTGTTTTATTAAACTGCATTAGTTTTACAAAGGTAATCTAATAAACTACAAATCTATGTATTTAGTTTGTTGGTGGTGCTGCCATGTGGATTTATATAGATGTTTATCCTAAAAATGATTAATTTTACAAGCCAGGTTAGCTGAATATGAACCATGATATCTATATAGATTCTTAAATTGATAGACCCATGTTGTCTGAGATGTCTCACGGGCAGATTTGTATCTATCTGTCGCCAATTTACAGACAATTTAGCATTTTTATTTAGGTCGTTACTCGGAAGAAGTCAGCAACTGTAACCAGACAGTTATGGGAGCATATTACCTTGGATCTAGGGTCACAAACACTAGCAAGTTCATTTCCAATACATAGCCAATGAATAAATTGAGTTGGTTAGTTTAAATCAAATAGTACAGAAAAGTTTGATGCTGTTGGTTTTGTCACATTTCACAAAACAATGTTCGCTGATACAAAGTTAGGAGGCCAGATCACCAGCCAGACATGAACACAAGAGAATGTTACATCCCACACCTGCAAACAGAAATGTAAACAGTCTGCTCAGATCCCTGATTCATTCATCTCTTTGGAAGTGTGCTGCTCAGGCACTTCTCTGACTTGGCTATGGTTGACTGAAAATCTTGCCAACACATGTGACACTTAGTGTGTTTACAGGCGACATGCTATACAAACTATATTCTCCTTTACTTTAGCCATTCATGGTTTTTAAACCAGAAGGAAGCATTTCAGAGGATCCCTTTCACAACAGTGTTGTTTTTTTCAATCATAACTTTAAACACAGTGACTCTGTCCTTTAAAACAACGTTATGAGCCAACACTAAACACACATTCTTTTGTAGTGTAAGGAATTGCCTGTGTGTTCCTCTCACTTTCATTACATTAATCTGTGGTTCTGTACATTTTGATGATGATATAACCAAAAATTATGTTTTTAAATGTTAAGGGGTGACAGAATGGCAATATAGAGGTATAACATGCAGCCATGTATGTGGCATGTTTGTGCTCAACAGCCTCAAATATTATTTTTTCATTTCCAGGAGGACTCTAGGATCATAGTACACTGCATTTGTGACCTAAACATATTATAACTGCTGATTTGGAGGTTCTTCAACATGTGGACACTTTAAACTACAGATTGCTTCAACTGTGGGTCCCTTCGTGGAAGTTTCTCTGACAAAGCTGCTTTCAGAAAAGCCTTTACTTAGACTTCTTTTTTTTTTTCTCTTTGTGGGGAAAGAGAGTAATAATAATATAATGGCCTCTTTTGTGAGCAGTAATATGCTCTACAAAGAAAAATGGTGTACAGCTCTTTACATTACCAAATAAAGAGTACAGAACAGACAGAATACAACAATATTCAAAGGCAGTGAGTATTAAAAGGCTGCTACACCCTTTCATTAGGAAGCCACTCAAAGAAAGTAATTTACAAGAATATTTTGTTGACTTCAAATCAATGTGAATGGCTCACATGTTTTAGACACTTTTAAAGGTAAACACCACAGCATTGTAAATCAGTATAGTGGGAAGTGTGATAGTAACACTGAGGACAATATGAACTTTTAGACAATATAAACAGCACAAAATTGTTTGGCAGTGACTAAAGATTACATGCTACAGTCAAACCAACTTTTGCAGCTTTTTCCAGCCCGCGTTGAGTCCTGCCATACGCAGCATTACGCGAGTACTTTGTGAGCTGTGAACCACCATCTGCCTTCATCCAACAAAACCATCAGCTCTGACTGCAGACACGGTACTGTGTGTTCCTATTTATACACGCCTGTACCTAGTCTCCCAGATAACGCTGTATTTTCCTACCCAGCTAAGTTGGTCAGCACTCTCCTCTCCATCTACTGGAAACATTTTTATCATAAAGCAATGTGATTGTAAACAGCTGTTTAAAGATGTGAATGTGATCTAACAGTGCACACTGTGTTTTTTTCTTTTCTTTCCTAGCTGGCTTGAAAACTCTGAGTCGTTATTCGCAAAATCAAAGTTCAAGCTATGATGATGTGATAATGATGCTTAAGAGTCTCCATCTTTACTGTTTCACATCACTATGTTATTGCAGCTTTGGAAAACAAGGTCACTGCACTGAATGAACCTTTGGAAGTAGTTAGCAACTGAATTATCATTACTAGCTTTTATTATCCAGCTTTGCACACTACTTATCCTACTCCTCCTTAAAAATTGCTCAACATTGCTGTTTGGAGGAGGTGTTTCAGATGCCAGGTTACCAAACCAACTGCTGCATAGAGCAGTCATAGCTTATAAGCTGTGACAGAGGGAAGCACCAGGCAGTGGATCTCACAGTAGCCTTCCTCATTAGTAATCCTGTAATTAATAATTTTTTATGGACTGTTTAGAGCAAATGTGATCATTTTCTGATTAATCAATACCCCAGCGTTGATTTATTCAACAGCTGTTTTGTCTGACCAACACCCAAAGCCAGCCAGTTTAATAACCCATCAGCATTCTTTATCCTTATTAATGTGTACATGGCACATCTGGACGTAGGTCACATGCATCCCCTTCTTGTGCTGTGATTTATAATATTCCGCCAATAAAACATTTTATTCCTGTTTGATATTCCATTGTTGACTTGACTGTTACTCTTTTGTGGTCTGACTAAGGACCTCGGTTCATCTGAAGCTAAATCATAATGTATTGCTTGATAGTCGGGCCTCTACTTAGCAATTGCCCTGAGGCACTCCAGTGCGAACCGCCTACCTCTCTGCCTGTCTGCTTCATGATAAACGTTTTGGTGTGTAAACATACTGACAAGCTGGTGAGAGAGTTGTGTTTTCCTTGTACTGCACATGTGCTAATCTTACTCTTGTCATATACTTGCATTTCCAACTATGTAGCGTCAGTGATAGCCCTACTCTGTTGAGGGTTTGTTATGAATGAAACTTTGCAATTATAACATCTACTTTACTTTGCACCTGCTTCTCTGCTGTAATTTATAATTAGCACCCTGTCAAAGCTATCACTGACTGCTACAGTTGTACCTTAGCAAATTTCCCACATTGCAATTGTATCCATCAATATCAGACTCTGAAACACCCAAATGCACCTCTTTTTCCAAGCAAGAACATTTGAAAGTCTTATGGATATTAATCCACAAGTAAAATTAGGTTGGTTAGTGATCACTGCTAGAGCACAACTATATGTTATGCAGCAGGCTACCGACAGCAGAGACTTATTTGATGCACAGCCTTGTTATACCTTTTATTTGACTGGCTCAGGGGTCAATCAGACTGTAGAGCCGCCTGCAACAAATGAGAGCATTGCAACTACCGATGTGGCAACAAAACATTCCTAGTTTTATCATCAGATAGTCATCAATAAATGGGAGACGACCGCCGCGTTTGCTATCAATCATATCAACATAGAGGCATAGCGGTTTTGGTGAATTTCTCTTTGTTTATGGCCTAGTGTTCAGCTAATAGAATTTGAGATTAGAGACCAGTGAGGTTTCCTGAATTTAACTAGCTTTTTATTGTTGGCCAAAACCATAGAAATTTAAGTTCACATAAAAATAATAAATACTATAAACTTTTACATTTATTTATCGCTTATGCTTAAACCCTCAGCTCACACTTTGATCAGTATTTAACTATTATTCCAGGTCGCTAGTAAATGTCTTGGCTTTCTCACTGGCGTTACTTGTAACCATTGTTTTGATGAGCACTGACATCATTTAACATTCAACAAAGAACATTTTTTCGTACTACTCACAATTTTAAATTGGAGTGCCACTAAAAAAAAAAAACCTGATCAAACATTAGCCCCAAATAACAATGGATTCCAGCCACCATGACGTTAAATTTTTGAGAAACCTCTCTGAATCATAAATGAAGTTAATGGTAAGTACAAATCAGAGGAATATGGTTCTGTTCAGCTGTTGCAGTACTGTATGATCCCACCCATAAAATTGTTTACCCTATTGTACGCTGTTGAATAATCTGCTGAACCCTGAGCTCTTAAGCACTGTTGAACATCCTCAACCCAGTTTGTGCATGCATATCCCACCAACTAGATATATGTGTTTCAAAGGATTTTAGTGTTAATGCAGTGATTTCAGCACTTATCCACTCCATTTTCCATTTTATTCATATTAAAGGTCCCATATTTAAACATTTGTGAAGCTAATGTTGTAATAGCTATAAAAATATGTGGTTTCAAGTGCCAAAAACATCTCAGTGGCAGCCATTTCCTCCTCTTACGCCTCTGAGCTTCTAGTAAGGATGAGAGGAAGCCCATGTCAAGTCAGCCATAGGCTGATCACAGCCAGTCTGTCATGCTGAAATGAGCTGAGCAGGACCAAATGCTCCAGCTGGATTTGGTGTGGAGCCACTTCCAGAGCCATGAATCCAGTGCAAACCCTGATCATCTGGCGCATCTGATGACCTCCACGGGTTGCAGTGCCCAGGTCCACGGTAAGCTGCTGTCTCGCTCTAGCTCACTCTCTCAGCTGACTTGACCTCAGGCTAACCACATAGTGCCAGTGTACATCGGTGAGCCAAGGCACTGCAGAATCCAAGACTATTAGTATTTACATAGCACCTAGACTTGCAATATGGAAATCTCACGAGAATATGAATTAGAAGTCCCATGTAAAGAAAGTGGACGGTAAATATTAATATTATGTCTCTCTTTTAAACTTTTGATTTAGTTATGTCTACAGTATGTTGTTTATTACTGCTCTGCTAGCATGTTGTGAGCCGGTTTATGTTTATGTTGTTCATACTGTCACTCTCTTATGGTTTTGATCACTGATATCTTTTAAAGCCTATCATTCATAAGAGATGTGAACTGTTTTGAATATGGCACCTATTCTGTAGGTCATCAAGAATTTTAACTGTACTTAATAACTGCTGCCACTGTACAGGACAATGAGGTATTATGTATCAAGTTTCACCCTTAACAAAATGTTTAATATTCTTTTTTCAATATCAATGATTATTCACCTGCACCATTGAACAACGAAAACACAGTGAAATATTAAAAAATACACATCCGCCTCTGTCTTTCCAATGTCTTAGTCGTAATTGGGAAGCAGACCATATCATCTCGAGGGACTCATGAAGAGTGAGTCTAGATTTAGTGTAATATATGATTGAGACCAATGTTCAGCAAGATTTAAAAACAAATTGTGTGTGTGTGTCTGGGGGTGGAGGTGGGTACCAATGACTAGGAAAACCCACCATATCAAACAATAGCCTCGGGGACCAGAGTTGTAGGGGCTAATCGTGACCAAAACACCATAGCTGAGCTTGATGGGAAAATCATTGACAGATTAAAAATTTTGAATCAATGATTGCACCAGGGTCAGGGATCTTCCAATGTCATGGCAGTCCCGTCCAATGCATATGGCACCCAAAACTACATCACGTTGTTGAGAAGTCAGGATCACCAAATGCCACACGGATAAACACCATCCCGTTGGTGAATTAGAGAAAATGATCACCAGACCTTTATGGATATCTGAAATTTCATGGCAGTTCATCCCCGTTGATATTTCAGTCTGGACTGGAAATTGCAATTATACCGCTGCCTGAGCCATGCTGCCAGCAAAGCCAAAACCGTCAGTCATCAGTCTGTCATTACATACTTATAAAATAGACACAATAAATTTCCAATCTGTTGATTGCCATTAAAACATTATAGTGGAACTAAGGGAGATAGCACTAAATTTCATGTCCAAAACTGCTGAGGGAACAGTGCGTCTGTGTAGTAAGCCCATTGCACTGCAGTCTTGTACAGTGTTCTGATAAGGACCATAAACATAATTGATAATTAAGTAATGCTCATCTCGTGTCATTAACAGTTATGTCGTAGAAGGATACAGTAGAATCTCAGGCATTCGGATCAACCGGGCTGCTCCAAGTGGCTGCGACTTGTGCTGAGAACTGCAATGTTTTGCTTGCTGAAAACGCAAAACAGCGCTGGTATTTCTGCTTTTACTCTTGGATTTTTTTCACACAAATATAAAGTACTTTGTTCTAGATAACAGCTTATTTTTGTTATGCTGTCTGCAAATAATGCAGCCACAAATTCAAACCACACAAAATTAAAATATGGCTAGAAACATTATTGGCATTACTTAACTTTCTTAAGTCTTCATTCTCTTGGTATAGAAAATTGATGATTTCATCTGCTGCAATACATTTCTAGGCAAGTCTCCCAGTTAATTTTAACTTTCGGCCTCGCCATTCCAGCTAACCTTCTACTTCCACCATCTGACCTCAGTACACTTGAGACCTTTGCCTGTGACAATAATTTAAAATATATCCCCTATACACCCTGTCTTTATTTAGCTCACTCAATGTAAATGATTAAAGAAATTTTTATTTCTGTAAAAGAGTGTGTATGTGACCGATAGTTGCATTTAGATATCATGATAAAGACACAAAAATCAGTGAAAAGTGTTTGTATCAAGATATTTCAATCACTTGAAATATCTTTGTTATTTCAAATGTGAAAAGCAAAAGCAAAAATCAGTTTGTGTTGTCAGGTTTTCTGAATAAAATATACTTTAGACTTTGCACAGGCAAAAAGAAATCGCTGTGTCCACTAACACTATCCTCCACACGACTGTGGCTTTTTTATGAATGATATTAGCTTAACTTGCTGCTTTGGATTGATTGATAATTGTTTTCCATTATTCATGAACTTAAAAAAAAAAAAGAGTGAAGGAGTGGAAACCATATGTAATATTTAAAACTTCAAAACTTAGTTGCTATGTTACCCAGTAAGGAGCTGCTAGGAATTAATCAAAACAATTAAAATCCAGGTTTAGCAGCATATACCCCAACCTTCTGCACTCATTCATTCCTGTCTCTTTCCAGTCCCCACAGGTGGATGTCTTTTCAAGCAGCACACATGGCCTGTATTCTGCTGACAGACATGGACTCCACCTCTGGTCCCACCATCAAAATGGCCTCTGCCCCACCTCGACCCAGCTGGCGGACCGACCCCAAACAGGGAAGCCATGGATGCCACCTGCCCTTACTGTCCACCCTATAACTTAGGAAGGATGGAGGGGGAATGCAACAGGTTCAGCAACATTTCACCAGAGAGGTAGAGAGCTCTGCATCCCAGCGAAGCCAGAGCTCACATGAGAATTTCTAGTTCTTGATGTCCTACCACACCCCACAAAATTACAGTTTTATCATTGTTGAGCAACACTAATGAATATGGGCTGTTTCACTGAAAAGTCCTCAAACATTGGTACTTAAGGCATGAGCTGTTAGAAAATGCTCATGAAATCCATGGGGCAATTGGAACTGAACCCCAAATTGCACTGGTGATTTGTTTGTGTAGATCCAAGACTAGGCCAGAGATGGACATACTGTAGTTCCTAAAGCTTGTATTTGAGTTCCATGCATGAGCAAGCACCATAGTGATAACAGCGGCTAGTTTGAAATACTTTTCTAGTCAAGCAGTCACTTATCACATCACGCCCAGACACACAAGAGAATATGTTTTCTCAGTTTTTTAAATTTGTTGCGGAAGAAAGCCTTTGAATATGGCTCTCTCTACACCAATGGTGGAAATGTTTGTAGACCCTTGCTTATCTCTTCTACATAGTAATGGAACTTGTTCTTGGTGGTTGGCTCAGCACCATATTAGGACCATTTTATGCTGTTTTTATTCCTACTGTCCCCATCCATATTGCATGAAGAAAAGCAGGGTCTATTCTTGTTCAATTGTTGATTAGTCTTGTTTCAATATCTAGCAGCTATATATGGTAGTAATTTACAGTTGTAGGCCATGACCATGATCTTCTTGGTTTTAGTTTTCATTTCAATCATTATGATATATAGAAGATCACTGGTTACGTATACCCCGTTATAATATTAAATAAACGATTATTTAGTGCTTTAGCAACTTCAAAGCATAATTTTTGAGAATGCTGTCTCATTCACCCATTCACACCGATGGCACAGCAACAGGAGCAGTTCCGAATTGCAAAAGCACTTTTAGTTCAGACATTCCAGTGTTTACTTTTAAGATAGAACCCCAGCGATCAGCCTGGCTTTTTCACCTTCTGTCTCTAGCAACTCAACTGCTAATATGTAACTGAACGCGCCACCAT
>BRZM01002454.1:0-14766 GCA_033238685.1 Lates japonicus | reverse complement strand
TTTTTTTTTCCTGAGTAGCTAAGAGCTATTATTGTGACACAAAGACTTTACTTAGGTCCAATACCCAACAATATGCTCACTATTCAATTGAAGTGATCTCTTCTGTTGAATATGAAATCTAAGAACATTTTCACCCTGGCAGTGCAATTCAAAGTAACAGTAAAAGATATGTAACCACAGCTTTAAAACATTACCACAGGGAAGATACAGAGAAAACTGTATCCCATCTTACCTATCACTTCTCACCATATAACATCTGACAAAGCTGAACTGCGATAAAAAAATAATCTAGAGGGAGATAAAAGTGTGCTGGAGAACCATGAAAATGAATACATTTCTCTCTGCACTGTTACTCAGGGAAAATGAGTCAGGGTAGGGAAGTGGCACATTTAGGAGTTATAAACAACTCACATAGAGATCACAGAGATTACACAGACAAAACCAGAGGGGAGAAATCACAGAGCTCAACTAGGAAAAAGAGAAGGTGTAGGGGAAAAACAAAGTGAGGAAAAATAACAAGATCCAGCTTAGAAACAGACAAGTGGATAGAAGCAGAAAAACAAAATGAACCAGGATGAGAGGATAAGTGACATTGAGAGAAGGAAATGCAAATGACACAAGGAGAGGGGAGAGCAGAAATGAATGGGAGAGAGACAGTATAAGAGAGGGAGGAAACAGAAATGAATTGTGATGAAGTGAGAATGAGGACTGCTTGTTTATGTGTGCTTCCTCACTGTAATGAAATTACAGCTGTTTATCTCTCCGATCTTTCCAGCACGTCTGGAATATCTGCCAACAGTCAAGAAAAACTATGTTTTTGAGGAGGTCAAGTCCTGTTTATTACAGCGTTTTAACCAGATTATTGATCAGAGCTTTTTTTTTTTTTTTTTTCGTCAAACTCTAGCAAAAGAATTTGATTGCACATGAAAATCTGATATGGTGCCACACATGAGCATACTGAACCCATTTTTCCTTACACTGTTAAGTCACAGGACATTAAAACAGTTAAAGCAGGACTATAATGTAACAAAGAAACTTTGTCATAATTAACCAAAGTGTATTCTCGAAGGAAAGCACAGCTGCATTTGGCTGTGACTGCTAGTGTTCCTCTGGACCTGTGCCATTTTCCCTCATTACTGCCAGATCATCATCTGACTCAGGATCTAATGTGATCAAACAGGTGGAGGAGACACAGTGGGCTTAACTTTAACAGAGATCTAGATCATCTTAGATCCACATTAAATCAAGGTGTTATGATTACTGTGCAGCATGCAATGTGCTCTGTCTACTAAAAATGTCGCTTGGAGAATGTTTGACTGTGTGGCACTTCAAAGACATTGCATTATTATTTAAGAAGAATGATCCAACTCCCAGGTTAATTTAAAATAAATAATAGAGATGTAAAGTGGGTAGGAGGATGGTCGTGGGAAAGGATATGTGGGTCAGTGGGGAGATGGGTCTGTGAGTGATTGTGCTGTTCTGTGAGGAGAAGGTCATTCTTAGGGGAGTACATCTGTTTGTGTTTGTCTATTCAGTGTAACTTAACCTAAGAAGCCACCAGCTTCACCAACAGATACAGAAGCCTATCTGCTGAATAACTGTAATCAACTAGCTTAGTAGCAAAAGATTATGTCAACAGTACCACACATTAAAACTATGTCTTGAACTTGTGAGCAGAGTCTATGACTGTATTAATTCCTCAGCTATTCCATCCTCTTAAATCACTCTACTCTATGACTAAACTAAACCTCATAACTCTTACACACATTTTGTCACGTCTTTTTTCCATTTAAGGGTTTCTAGTAACACAACACACTTATACTGTACTGTAATCCATCCCCACACAAACACGTAGAATCTTTCTGCTAATTAAAAAAAAAAAAACACTTCCATTGTCACTTACAATGCGTCACTGAAAAAAAAAAAAAAAAAAGGTAAAACCAGAAATGAAGAGAGGTGAGAGAGAATATCCCTTGTGAGATTTGCAGACTGTTATTTTCACTGAGATGTGTTCTGTTGTGTTTCTCCAATAGGCTGTTGAGTGCTGTAGCAGGGGGATAGTCACGCTAGAGCTGCTTTGTATGAATAACATTTCATGTGCACTACTCTGTGGCTTTCTTGTCACAAAATTACACACAGACACACACTCACATTCGCTCTCTCTCTCTCTCTCTCTCATACACACACACACACACACACACACACACACACACACACATATGGATGAGGAATGGACTCAACCATGGCCATAATCGCACATTCTGTCTTTGTGTATATCTCCTCTCTCACGTAGACGCACACACACATATATATACAACCCTAAAGTTTGGTAGAGACAAGCAAAAGAGAGACAGGCAGAGTGGCAAAGAGAGACAGATATAAATTAAAGAACACATGGGTTCACCATAGGGACTGGTTGACCAAACCAAAACACGTGCTTCAAGTAATAATCTGTGGCAATTCCTTTAAATAAATGTCTGTTTTGCTAGTCTGTCTTGCTTCTTTTATTTCTCTTTCATGCACATGAGAGTTTTGTTCTGTCAGGAATTGACATTCTCTGACACTCTAATTGAAATAAAATTGAGTTCTACATCTTTTGTCAGTTGATTTTCCTTCTGTCTCCATAAACTCTACTGTCCCTTGGTTTCTGTCACCCTGTCTGTATGAGTAGATGAACATTCATCTTTGAGTCTGTCAAAATCTATATTAAAGTAAGAGCTGGTGACATTTTGATATAAATAAATCTCAGTTTGGCAACTCCGTATTGCTGATAGAGTACAGGTGATGATCACTCCACGTGTGCATTCACTTCTTGGATGTTTTTCAAATTTCAGAACGTCTTTAAACTGAAGGCAGACGTATGATGTGAGAGAAGACAGTCACAAGGGGAGAGGTCGGAGAATGAGAAAGCTAGACAGACAGAGAGAGGCGAGAAAGATTCACAGTGAGCTGTGAGGTGGAGAGGCGACTTGAGGCAGACACACCAGATTTGTTGGCAGTGTTACAAACAGAAAGCCAGTTTCATTTAACTCACCTCCGTTTGCCAAACTGGCTGCTTCTCCTGTTTCATTGACACTTAGATATATGCTAACCTGTGAAAGCCCCAGGCTATGATTGTACAGGTTCTCTTCTTCCCTGGGTGTCTTAAATCCCACTGCATACAGCACATCATTTTTATACTTGTTCACTAATCTGAAATAAAAGCATACCTAAACTGAAATGACTAAATGAGTCATTTGTGTACTATTTGTAAGTTGCGATAATGATCTGATAGACAATAGAGACTCGATTAAACAAAATAATGTGTTAAAAACATATATATATATATATATATATATTTCACATTTTCTTGCATTTTCTTTTCAAGCTGTAAAAAGTTATTAGGTCGCATCAAATTTTAGTCTCCGTAGCCCTGTGACAAAAGCTGGCAACAGCTTTGTGCTTACTATGTAATAAAATATGTAAAAATGAAAATGAATTACCATTTGCTACATTCAGTTAAAAACTTCCTCACAGTCATTTAGCGTTACCTCCTGTGCGTCTGCATGAACAATGAGATTTCTCACTTGATCTTTAATCTATTTTCACTTTCCTTCCACAGCAGAACAAACAGGCTGTCAAAGTATCACTTCCCTTTCTCAGAAGTTTACAATGTGCGTAAAGGATCATCTGCAGCAAATAATAAATGGAAAATCAAGACAGATAAATACAAATAAATGTCACTGAAGAGCTTTAACTTAATTAAAAACACTTAACAGCATGTGTTAGTTTGTGTGTGTCTGCGTGTGAATGCGTGTGAGTGTACAGCAGTGATTTTCCCGCACTCCAATTAACAGTCATAGCTGGAAAAAGGTAATTACAAAGCTAAGTGGGAGACTTGAAGTCATGCTGAGACATATAACGTACACACACAGCTTTTGTGCAGACAGACACACACACATACTGCCACTAATTCAAAATGATACATGAACACAAGGGGCTTGTCAACCCATCAGACCTATATGAATGATCAAAATATGGACCCACTGTGACAATTAAATGTCATTTAAGCTTCTGAATGACGCAAACAGATTCTATATGGACTAATACTGTAGAGTAGTCAGTTAACAGAGTGACGTTAGAAGCATCAGTGTTTGACATAATTAATAAAGCACACATATTCAGAAAAGGAATAATGATGTCTGATGTTAAAATCCACTGACATTAAACAATGCTGGGAATTTACTTAAGGGTAAAGGAGGGGAAGGGGGGGGGAGAAACAGATAACTACAGCACAATACACACTGCCAGTAAAAAGATGAGAGACAGACAGATGGTAGAGGTAAAAGGAGGGAAGAGTGCAACAAAATACTGATAAGAAACATGCTTATTCTTTAAATTCCGTGTATGAATAGATGTATTATATTACTGGAACATTAAATGAATTGTGAAACATAGTCAAGTGATTTTTTACTCCCTAACCAGGAGTAGACACACACATCCTGTCAATTTTTCAATACAGAACATCATAATATCAGCTGAGACATGTCTAGGCCACAAACAACAAACACAGATGCATTCACATGCCTGTTGATACTATCACTGTTCTGAAAGTGCTTCACACCTTGTCAAAATCTACCTGATTAACAGGTTGCTTATGCTCAGCCTTAAAGCCACATCATACAGATGTGCTATGACATACTTGTAGCACCAGTTTTTTAACTGTTAATAGAGGTGCAAAATCCTGGTCTACTGGTGCCACACGTGTTTGTGTTTGTGTGTGTGTGTGTGTGTGTGTGTGTGTGTGTGTGTGCAGGCGTGAACAGAATCCTGGAACAAGATCAAGTGACAACAAGACAAACTGCATAATTTTAGAGCACGTAAACATGTCCAAACTTGTCTAAAGTGATACCTGCATGGGTAAGGTTGATCAGTGATCTATTGACAAACTCTAGAAGCTTTAGAAACTACTAAAGATCAGAATGAAAGGTTAAAATGGAAAAGTTCCATGTTTGCAGTATCACTTGTCTTCACATGACCTTATTTCAAGGTAAAATTTTGTTAGGAAAAAAAACCCCTTCCTTCCTTACTTTCCTCTGGCTGTTAGAAGTGATGTCAGTGTTTGTAACCAGGGTACTGAAGACCAATGAGGGAATAAGGGTGTCCAGAATGTTACCCCTGAGTCACATAAAGCCTTTCATCCACACATATGGAGCTATTTACATGGAACAGGTGGTGGGGCAGTGAAGACTGAAGAGTCTGACACACACACACACACACACACACAGTACCTCATTATCTCTGCTTCAGTTAATTCATGGTCTTGGATCAGACATTAGAAAATGATACACCTGACACTCAACCATATATCACGGAACGAAAGAACGGAATGGATGAAGACTGACTAACAGCTGTCTTGTAATTTACAGTACTGTCATCGCTACAGATTATACAAAACAAAAAGACACGAGAACCTGTCTGACGACCAGATACCACATGATGTTACCACACGGTGCAGATGCAGTCGTGAAAAAAAAAGACGGAAGACAGTTTCTCACAGCTGTTGGTTTATGACTTATAATTATTGTCATAACCATAGCTGCCATTCAGCACCACATAGTCTCATTGGTGTGCATGTGCTCACCATGCTGTCAGAGAGCGTCTCTGTTTTGTATTTTGTTTTCTTGCATGTATTTGTTCATTTCCTGGCTTTCATTTGGTGAGTCATGATCCTTCTCTGTCCTGTCAACCCTGAAAAGAAATGAACAGGCGAAAAAGAAATGAATGGTTTATGGATGAATGTGTGAATGGACATCTTCATCTTTGTCAGTTTTATCACATTTTCAGCAAAAAAAAAAAAAAAAAAATTACCTCCCTTTTCCTCACTTCTTTCTTTCTCACTTTCTGCCTCTCTGTCTCCTTTTCATTTTAACACCTTTAAAATCAATACAAATCTAATCAAATGTAAAAACAGCCACACCATGAATGCATATTTCAACAATGTCATTTCGCTCTTATTTACACCACTCTGAAGCTGCCGCCGCCACAGGAATGACAACCCTTGTTGGGATTCTGTCGCATCAAGCCAGCAGATTTGAATGCTAAACCCATTAGCCAAGCATCACTCACAGTCAGAGCTGGCGATGATAAATAACCCAACCAGAGAAATCTGATTAGGAGAGACGGAGGCAGGGGATCTGAGGGAATGAATAACAGCAATGTCGGCTTTATCGGGGCCTCAGTCAGATTGGAAATCACACACCGAGAAAACATGAAATGTTCATCTGCAATGGGTTGTGTCGGCTGTTTTTCTTAAAACATGGGTTGGGACCCAAAATTGGGTCTTTGGTGGCTTGCAATTAAACCAAAGTTGAACTTCGCATGCGAGTTCCTAAGCTCTGACACGCCAAAGTCACTGATTTGCATAACAAACAGCTTGGTTAACGGGTATATTTTAACCTGGGAGAGAGTGGGAGTTTTTGGGTGGTACTGTTGCCTTGAGGGTGAGGTTGTGGTTGGGTGAATCATTCACACTCACCTAGCAGTCAAGCATGTACAGGCTGACACTCAAATACACTGTGCACTCACTGTCTTTAACACTGGCTGTAACACTATTTTCATCTTGAACACAGATCTTTTACCCATTTCATCACCCAAAACACCAAACATGCTGTAAAAAACACAAAAAAAGTCTTCACACTGCATTTGACCTTTGAATTATTCACTTATTTTGGTGCACCTGGGCATGTGTGAATATTTAAAACTGCGAGCTGTAGTTTTGACTGACACTTACATGATGCTATTTGTTATCATGTAACTAAGTCTGCTCTTTGTTGTACCTCCTCTGGGTTTCATAGCAGACAGTCATGCTTCACTGGATTTACAAGGACTGGCATCAGCTGTGTTTTGACTCCCAGCTCTGCCAAACTCTCACCAGAGATGACAGGTTACCAAAAAAAAAAAAAAAGCCACTGGTGAGTTTATGTCATGTTTATTAGTCCAGATTTACTTAGACAGTGTGGACCTAAACAGGCTATATAAATGCAACAAAGTACACATTAGGGAACTCATGTTGCACTTGGACATTGTTGTTCTTAAAGGACAGGCTCAGTTTTTTCAACTCTATCCTGATGCAATGCTCAAATGCTCACATGTACATGAAAGAGATTGCTGCAATTGCCCCTCCTGTCAATGCTGTACCCCAAGCACCCCTTCTTAAAGTCATTCCAATGTGAATATTAGTTTTAAAGAAATAGTTTACCAGTGTGTGAAATACACTTGTTTGCTTTCTTGCCACAACTTAGATAAGAAGCTAAATCCTACTATCATGAGACTGTCTCCTATAGGTTGTGTGTGCAAGCAGCTTATTACAACCCATACTTACGTTTTATTGTTAAATCCTCTGAGGCTCACTGCAATGTTTATTCTTAACACAAACAGAAATGTTAAACAGATGATTTTGTGGTTTCACAGGGAGTATGTGCTGTAGCTATTTTGTATTTTCATTCTTGCTTTCACTTCTTTTAGCTTTGACCCTGGCAACATCACAGAGACAACAAAACTCCAGGAGGTCACTGCACCCGGCTGCTGCTCGCCAAGAAACAGATACACCACAACTGTTTTCATACAGATATGAAAAAATGTGAACCGGTTCTTTAATATATTAGGAATATTATGAAGCAACAGTGATACACTCAATATGAAAAAACCCACACATATTTATTTAGTAAGGCCATGATCAACATTTCCAGAGTCCACTTTGTGACCATCATCTCATATGATTATTTTGCACTCTCTTATTTTCTTGCGTCTCTCTGCTGCACCACATAAAGGAGTTTTTCCACAAGCATGAAAAAAGGCTATTAGCTTGTCTTTGCTCTGTGTTTTTTTTTTTTTTTTTTTTTTTTCAGAGCCACATTTCCAAGCACCATCGCACTCAAAAGGTCAGCCTGGACTCAGCATGCAACATTTCAATGAGACAATCGATTCAAACCCCCTAACCTGGTCACTCAGGTCAGGTATATACATTTACAATCATTAAAATAGCCCTTAAGGTCAACCTGAATTCAATTACATAATTTATCTCCGTACGGCAATTAAATCCATGGCCAAGGTGATTCTGTGCAAATGAAGGTGTTGTAATCTTTTTAATATCATAACTGAATTTCGGGTAGAAAATCTATGTAATGAATGGCCCCTGGCTCAAAATGTTTTATTTTCTTTCACGTAAACTGAAATGGCAGAGCAAGGGTATTTTAATCTAGCAGCGACTGTACAGCAAATGACACAGATCACGGTATGTGATACATTTGATTGCGTATCATCATTAGCCTGCAGCCCAGGACAAACAAGCCACAACATCAAACCATCAGTCCTGGTTAATTATTAAGAGCAAATTCAATTTACCCTCACCAGTTCACTGACAAGCCCATATACCTCCTATACTGAACCACTTAGAGGTTGCTTAAGCATTCCCCGTGACAAACAATTACACAAACACACACACACGCATACACACACACACATACACACACATACATCGATTGACCTTTCCCGCTGAGCGTTATTATTACATGCAGAAAAGGTTAACGAGCAGTAAGGCCAGCATCGCTCACATGGAATACAAAAAAGAACAGTAGAAGCCTAAACCTACATAGGTGCGAGAGATGGCCACATGACTTTTAGTGACTGAGAAAGATATTTACATTCATGTAATTATAATCACACAGAAAAGAATAAGCATGATGGCATTAATAAGTGACAACAGAGGGGGTTAATGGTTTAGAGAAGACTTGACCAGCCTTCTGTCATGAGTTCAAACTCTTAAAAACAACCTGTGTTTATATTTATGTTTAATTATATTCTAATGCCATTTTATTAGCCTTTGTAGTTTTCAACCACAGCTGTGGCACAGATGTTCAGTGGCCGAATGGTTAAAGTGCATGCCACATAACCCCAACATCCACGGTTTGTTTCCCAGCTAGGGAAACTCTGCTCTCACCCCCGCTCTCTCTCCGCCCTTGTTTCCTTTTGAATTTGACAGACCTATAAAAATGCCTTAATTTTATTTACATTTTCGTGACATCCCCCCCCCGGCCATTTGAACAATGACGTAAAGCAAAGGCAGACACAGTGTGATGTTATTAAAAGGTAACTTAACACTACACTTAAAAAAAAAAAAAAAAGTGTTTCACCATCCTCTGAAAGTCTCATGCCTGTTTCTTCTCTGACTACACCCGGCATCACTGATAGTTGTGGTTGGGTGTGGTCAAACATGTGCTTTGTCGCCCTCGTAACCACACCTAACAGTGATGTCATGGGTTCCTGGAGTACAGCTGGAGGTCAGCAAAAACAGGATTTTCAGGGGGTGTTGAGTTACTCTTTGAAGCACTGCAAAACCATTTGGGTGGATACCTTGGCATACAGGCCATTTAACTGTGGCACGAGAGACTGTTTGCTGTCAAGTCAACTGTGGTTTCTTTCCCTTATCTTGATTGAGTAGTTTTAGTTGCCTAAACTTAAGCACAGAGAGAGTAGATCACAAAACATTCCTGAGTATTTTTTCTAACAGTCATATGGGTTGTTTTGGAAGGCAGGGACAATCTAGTCCACCCAATAGGAGCTCTAGATTAAAAACAATATATAGAAAATGACCAGTGTTCTGTTGTTTAGGTTTGAGAACTTTGAGAACCTGTTAACTTCCACAGAAAATGGCATAATATGCCCCCTGTTTACTCTTTGAAAATAAGATAAGATGATAGAAATCAAAGTCATTTCCCAAACCTAACAGTTACTTTAAGGTCAAGAAGATGGCCAGCCCAGAACTTGCATGCAAAGTTAACAGCTACAGTATGTGTCATCTAGGAAAGTACAGCACAGAGGAAAACCATGTGTGGTTGCACAGAAAATGTACAATATAGATCATAAATGATCTGAGGCTGCTCTTTCTTTCTTGCACGTCCAGAAAAATGTCCAGTCACTCAGTGCATACATTCCAAATGACCTGAAATATATCTCTTCCTCTTCCCCACATCACAGAGCTGCCAAGCATGGCTCAAAGCTTTAATAGCCTTGGAAACTACTTAAAAACGTGTGGAGTCACAAAAATAAATGTAAGTCACAAATGACTTGGAACATCTCCCTCTCTCTCTTTCTCTCTCCCTCTGTCTGTCTCTCTCTCTCTCTCTAACTGGGTCAGTGTGATGATGGTGTCAGTGTCTGGACTCAGCAGCAGCATATTTGCATCAGTCATCCCAACTAGACCGTGAAGAGAAGGATTTCCCTGCTCAGCTGTGCCAGTGAGACAGTGAAATATACCCTCATAAAACCCCAAGAGGAGGCCTGAGGATAACTTGGATCCATTTAATGGGCTGAACTTCACTTTGCACTTTGCTTTTGGTCATGCAGATACATTGCAAGTGGAAAGTCACATCACATGAGACCAATACTTCACATAATGAAGGTTAAAAGACAGGCAGACATCATTCTTATGGTATTTCATAGATGTTTAAAGAGGTTTTTTAAGAATGTATATAGACATTAAGCAGTGATTAAGTGAAAAAAAAAGAAAAATCATTAAACACTTCTCTTCTTTGCTCAAACTATATGCTGGGTTTGTCTGTAACTTGCCTCAAAATTACAAGAGGAAGGTTGCTTTCCTCAAATGCATTAACAAATTTTCATAGCATGAAATGAGAAGCAGCAGGAAAAATATTCAGGGCTGTGAACGGTACCGACGCTTGTGATGGAATGCACTTTAATTCTGCTGAGACACCAAGACAGCCCTCTGGTGTGCTTTAAGGTTGGATGAAAACTCAGCGGTGCAGCCAAAGCTATGCAACCAAATACAACTTCTAATTAGGCCTGCTCATCCAGATTTAGAAGGCTGTGGTGAAAAATTTCCATGATACAAGCAGCCTCGGGACATCCCTAAACTTGAAATTTGGCTGCGATGGCAACTTTGGGGGCTTAATTAATTGAACAGTCAGGCTTGTCGGGTCATATCAAAATAGCATGGGATACTATTACAAAATTGCGATGAGGCTGAAAGGTGGTTAATTGAAGTCACTGTGAGAGCTGAGCATAACTCACATGATGCATGTTCAGTTACAGGCAGCAATCTTGGTTCCCTGTCTCACCTTTCGGTCAGTGAGATCAAGCAACATCTTGAAGAAAACACTCACTCACTCCTCTAGTTTGCATGATAGGAAAATTCTGACAAAGCATAATGCAACTACTCAAAGTGCAAATTGCACAAGTCTTTGTTTTTACATTTGAGGTTACCATTTGTCATTTCTGCTTTTCTGGAAAGTGTAAGTTATGACAAACACTGACAGGAAAAAAACACGAAACGAGGGATGGGTACAAACATTAAAGCAGAGATAAGAGTTACTTTGAGTCATCACCTCAACAATACACCCTTCCTGCCCTCTCTCTCTCTCTCTCACTCCAACCTCTCCCTCTCTCTCTCTGAAGTCTTTGATTATAGCTTCCCAAGTTTGAAATTGATGTGTTGTCTATCCTTTTTTTTTTTTTTTCCCCCTGGATGCAGGTCAGCTGAGTGCCAGCTGGCTGGGCCTTGATCCTAAGCTCACTCCCAGGTAAACTTTCAACTAGAAAAGACTCCTATTGCCACTTTCAACTCTTCGTTTCTCTGCTCTCCCCCTCCTCCTTCTCCTCCTCCTCCTCACTGCTGCAAAAGTGCTTTGTTGATAAACCCACTCTAGGGTTCAGTGGTCTGTCAGAAGTTTTCGTTCACCTCCTCACGCTATATGAGTAATAGGGATAAGCGTTGCGTTGTATATGAAAGTGTGTGTTTCGGTTTGTGTGTGAGTGCGCAAAGATGTCCGCGTGCCTCCATACGTGACAGATGAGTTTGGCATGCCGGATATGAGGTCTCAGTAGAGCCTTTTTGATGTGGACGTTTAGTTGTTGTGATCAGCAGGGTGCAACACACATGCTAAAATGCATGACTACACACAAAGACAGCAGTGATAATAACGCACAAATGCAACAAAAACACACTTATTCTGTCATTATCAGTCGCTTGAATCCTTAGACTCAACTTGTCGTTCAGAACAAACTGAGAAATACACAGTAGGAACTGCAGTGGTCTCACTCACACACACACACAGACACACAAACACATTTGATCAGTGGTACCACTAGCTGTGCAAAAAGGACAGTTCTCCTGCCAAGGCAGCATGCTGTTGGCGAACGCTGCAGAGAGGCAGAGTGAGGCAGAGAGAGGCTGTCATGGAGTCTTCTGCTCACTTAACACTTCACACACAGTCTGTCATACTCTGCGCTACTCACTCAGCAAAAGCAAGGAGTGCGCACAAGTGTTTTTTGCATGACGATCCAAAAACCACAGTCCCAGATAACCTGGAAACAAAGTAAAATAAACAGAAAATTTGAATCTAAGTTTTGAGGATTAGTTTCTTAAAGCCCAGAGTTTTCAAATGAGCTCAGACTGAAGCCAGATGGATAGAGAATAATCGTAAGAGGATGCTTGATAACTGATGAATGACCCCCACAGGTAATACAACATTTCAGCTGCACATTTTTTTACTCTGGCTTGTCAAGTGGATGAAATGCTGCCTAGTGTTAACCACAAGGGGGCCACTATTACAGTGGGAATGCCTTTTTATCCCCTTAACTTACCTGTAGCATTCAGGTAGCATGGTGAAAAAAGAAAAAACAAACCAAAAAAAAAAAAAAAATCTATATCCCTGTGGAAAAGACACACACACACACACACACAGCAAACACACAGGAGCACTCACATATGCTCAGACATCCTTCACTTCCTTTCTCCCCTGCCTCCGTGTTGATTGTGCTGACACAAATACACCCCTCACCCACTGTCACCCTCACATATGCGCACACACATCAAACATCACTTCTCCTGGCATGCACACAAAGAGACACAAATACTCTCTCCCTCTCTCCCTCTCCTGCTCGCTCTGTCAGATGCAAACACACCCACGCACCCATCACCCACGACTTTCCATATGAGAAACACCTGATGTTGGCTAACTAGAGTCGACTACTGAGGGGTGTTAGTTTGGTGCCTGCAGTACAATGGCTGTGTGTGTGTGTACATGAAAGTCAGCAGAGAATTTGAGAGAAAGAGTGACTATGTAATTATGCTAAATGGGTTGCACTCTCTACATGGCTAAACTTTAGTTCAGTGATTCAGCCTCTCTCTCTCTCTTTCTATGTATCTCTCTTCCATTCACTCACATTCACACACACATACATGCACACCGTCAAAGCCCATACCCAGCTCCGAGCATGTAGGAGTGCCAGCAGTCAAGGGCAAAACACACACGTACTCTCATGCTCACACAATACTCAGTGTGACACCAGCTTCACTGCAGGCACTGCGATAGCACCTCACACTGCCCGGCACTGCTCTGCCAAAGCCTCTCTCAGGCTTAAGGTGGCTACTGACAGTGTGTGTGTGTGTTTCGTAAGTACAGTCACTATTAACATGCTGTTAATGCTTCTACACCTATTCATGTCTTTAATCAGATCATGCCAAACGAGGATCATGCTTGTGAATGAACACACCACACTCGATTTAGGGATATTATAATGTAGATAGCCACCCCATTGTGTTACATCTGTATAAATTATACTTGTAGAGATAAGCACTTTCAAAGTTCAAACTGTGTATTCATTATCCTTTTCATTTATTCTGCACTTATTAAGAGATACTGAAATTATTTGAAAGATGATGATTGGAACTCTGATAGAAGAAGAAAGAAGGGTCCTGAGTTATAGTTTGTGAGGACGTAAAAAACTCTAATTAAAGCTGTCAACTGTTGTTGTTTATATGTGTTATAAATATAAAATCATGTTCAACAAATACAGAGAAGAGTGACTGAAAACACAAATCCCCCTGCGGGCAGCTTAGACTGGAGATTAAGTGCTTATGGGCTTTCATGGAAATTTGTATGTTGAAAAGTCAAAATATTTTTTCCGGTGTAAGTATCAGGCCTCGAGTTCTATCTGTTGTCCTGTTTTTCTCTCAGTGACCAATGGGCATGACACACGCAGATACACAGATGAACTGACTTCAAATAATTAGGACTCCTGTCACTTTCTGCCTCAGGCACAGTGTCAGCCAGGTAAACACACTGGCTTATATACACAGAAAAAAGCAACGCTCTTTATCATCATTATCACATCATCAATCCACTGCAATGTTTGCAGTCCATCACTTTTAATTACTCTGGTGAGCTAATGCCACTCCACATGTTATGTGTTAGTGTTTATGTCTGTGTGCACTTAAACTTATAGCCATAGGTTGTGTCCATATATTGAAATTGATGAGTCTGCAGTTGTAAGTGATGCTTAAGAGAGACTAATAAGGCTAAATGACTTGAAAGGTAAATAAAACAATAACAATAATCATTCCATATAAGATTCTGAATGACTGTAAATGAAATGTAAACATGAAACGCTAAATCTCCCTGAACACAGTCACATACAAGGTAACAAATGTTAATCCATATGTACTATTGTCTCAATTACATTACCTCCTAGATCAAATTAAATAATTAAAGGACAGCTTTAGCTCCATACGTTACCCTCGAGTCAAAGTTGAATAAAGGGTAAATACATATGGAAAAATATACATAAAAAGCTGCAAGCTTCCCAGCTGTGATTAATGAAGTGAGAGCCTCAGTCGACCCCTCTGACCTGCACCGAGGCCATATAGGAGTGAAGCTATACAGCCCCGAGGCAGTGCCCATGTTTGTGTGCGTTAATGGGCGAGTG